>JABASP010000373.1:0-56267 GCA_019776565.1 Sminthurinus signatus
GTACGAGTTACTCGTACAAACTCGAGCTCAAAATCAAAGACAATGATGGCTATCCCTGTTACGGGCCACCGTGAGAAGGGATAGCAATGCTATCAAGCATAATATAGCAATTTGTAGTACATTGGATAAGGTTCTACTTTGAAGTTTGAACATTAAAAAATGCCATCGTTCACAGTGACGTAAGTTTTTATACTTTCTTTTAGCAAACATTTAATTTTTTTTGTCTTTTGTTTTTCCTCGAAATCAAGTTGTTGTTTTCCATTCATAAAAATAGTTGAATATAGTTACAAAACTAGAATGGGAAAGGACACAAATTTCATTTAGATGAACTGGGCTCAGGATTAGTCATTGAAACATGAAATTGTATGAAACTTTTTACACTTGTCACTTGTCGTGTGATCGCAAGTGATAGTTAGCTCATCTAAGCTGTTATCTTTCATTAATAATAATTAACAACTCAAATAATTCTATTGTTAAGCGTTAATTAGCTAGAACCTGTTTACAGTTTATCTGCGTTCTAGTTATAAGTTTTACTAAAACAATAATGATATTGAAAAGATTTAAGCCGTTGTAAAGGATTTTGTACATGCATGAAATGATATTACAAAATATGATAAATGATAAATATCTATGCAACAGAAAGTATAAGAATAGATATAAAATTGTATATTGTATACATTATAGAGTATGCACGATATGCTTCAGAGCTAATTTGATTTTGTAGTCTTTGACTGATCTATTCTTATACTTGATCATAGAGAGGAATTCTTTGCAAACACAAAGACAATTGCTTCTCGTGCAGCTGTATCGAGGATTGAGAATTGAGAACATCTTCAAATTCATTCTTCCATTTTGCCTTTTCTTTCTTGTAACTTTTGTAATACCCTGACGTCTATATTATATATTACATTATACAACTACTTCTTTTTAAAAGTCAAGTAGAAGTAGTCATATAGTTATAAAGTGATTGTCTCTTCTTCGGTGGTCTACGTCTTCCGCCTTCTCTCCTTCCTTCCTTGGAATGTCTTTATGAGCCTCCGAAAATGATCTAGTCGATGATAGGGCCACACGTCGTTCATGCCAAATGAAAAAAAAAAGTTGATGCCGATTTTACTCATTGACAGTTTTAGTGCAGCTAATGGGAATACTTTCATTCAACCTTATGTAGTATTACCCATCAAATACTATTTTGTTTTCTGTCTAACTAATACACCTCTCTCTCTTCCTACTCAAGTCAAATGTTTAAATACAATGAGAGATGGGGTCTCAATAAATTTATAGAGTTTAAACATGACAGCGAACTTTGGAATAGAAACACAAATGAATGGTTATATTATTTCCTTTTAATGTAGATTAATTTCATAATACAATGTTAACTTTTTCAAGTATTCGTAGTTTCAAAAGAAAAGTTTTGAAACTTTCTTGAAAAAGATTTGAAGAGGATTTAAAAAGCCTTCTTTTTGAGCTATTACATAATAAAATTCAATGGCTGGCCGTAACTCATATATTTCAAAGATTTATTGATACACCCACGTACATTTCCTCGTCAAAAAGGTTGATTGGACAGTTTTTCCCTCTTCCATCAAGTATAGAAAAAAATAAATTCAAACCTATATTGTACTTCCAAATCTTTTGATTATGAGTTATGTATTATTATATACATAGTGAACAGTGAACAGACATGAAGGATTGACGTATTACATTATGTTATTTTACACGGTTGTTAGTGGTACAAAATAGAGGTCAATTCCAGCTTTCAGCTAATGCTCAACAAGAAGTTTTGAAGTTTTAAATTTAGATAAAAATCTCTTTCCCTCGTAAGTGTACAATGTACAACTCTATGTATTTTTTTCGATTGGCGTTTCCGGTATGCCTATATGAAAGATTCGTATACATATATATTGTACTCAACTTTAAAAATCAGAAGCAGTGTCTAATTTCATATTATGTTTATGATTTATACACTACATTTTAACTTTGTAAAAATGCCTACAATGTTCATAAGTATTCAAGTACCATTTAAAAATTTATTCTTAAGAATAGGAAAAAGAACATGAATGAACTTTACTTGAAAAACATTTTCAAAGTGTAAAATTCACTTGTGTTTTTGGGACCTGATATTTATATTATCAACAACTTTACTAGAATTCAAAAAATTCAACATGTTCTTTTGATCAGAGGGGATTTGAGTATCATCCTACTTCTTTCTTGGAAGGTAAAATCCATAGAATCCGTAGAATTGTTCACAGCCTTGGTAGATTTGTTTTTGCTTTTCAATATAAAATTTTCCGAATCCGATTTTCAATTCAAGAAATGTTTAATGTAGAGTGGAGAAGCGTAGACATCTCCACAGTTTGTACTGTTGTATGTTAGATGTTTGGGACTACTTTCTAAAAAAAGTGACGTAAAACATAAAGTCTCCATTGAGAAAAGAGGAAAGGAAAAAGTCTTTATAAGTAAGGATTTCCAACCCCCGTATATATACATGATGCGTAGAAAGTAGAAAAGATTATCCTGGATTTTATGAAATATATCTCACATTCTTCCATAGTCCCTTTTATAATGTGTGTGTATTCTCCAGAGACTTTTGCAAATTGGAAGGAAAATCCTCTTACTTGGATTCCGATTCCGATACATGGATCAGTATTCAGATTACCAAGACACAAGGCACCACCCCATCTCAATTCATCTCCCTCTTTCTCTTCCTCACAAACTGACAACTGAAAGCCCACACCTGACATGCAGCACATAGCTTGCAGCACTAGTATATTTGATATTGAAAAAAAAACTGTACATGCCACAGTATATACTTACAATATGTAAATGCAAAGATTATTGCGGTTTATTATGTGTATGGTACAATCTAATACTACAGTAGACAGTAGTAAAACTTAAACGTAAAAGGTTAATAATTATATTTATCAAAATTTTTGTTTGATATTGTTTTTATATAGTAATATTATAATGATGTAGTTGAAAAAAAGAAGAGTGGTTAATGTGTGGAAATTTTAGTTTTTTATTTAAAATATAATATGCCTATGGTGTGTATAGTATAAAATGTGCCCTTGAAAATCCATGTGTCCAATTCTGCCTGTCTATGAGTACAGAGTATATGTAGAAGTGAAAGACAGTAGTTTTCAATTTGTCAAGTATAAAGATGGAGAAAAGGAAGAGATGTACAATGTACATTTTACATGCATATGAAGTACAATGCACAGTCTTACATCGATTGAAGTATGTTCCAGCATTCAGAAAAGGGATTGAATTTATCAGTCGCATCTCTTACGTTGATTTAGTAACTGCATACCTTTTACTTTTACCTTACTTACTTTGTTGATGTATATAACATTGTACATGCATAATGTATACTGTATACAGATATAGGCAGGAACGGTCCTTTTACTATCATACTTTTTTGTGTGTCTTCCTAAACGTTCCTGTGAGCTGTGAGTGAGTAGTGAGTGTATAAGTGGCTCAATGTGTATCCTTCCTTTCCTTTTGGTAACGCTTCAGTAATGTATTGTGATGGAGGATGTGATTAGAATCTTTGACTGACGGTCAAGCTGTCTAGCTGTGCTAGACTTGTTGTCTCTCTACTCTCTACCTACAATCTACAATGCAGCATCCTTTTCCTCTTGTTACATACATTACTTTTTTGAGACTTTGAGTTGATGCTGGAGAAGAAGTACAGGAGCATCACGTTCATGTATACATGTACATGTATATAAAAGTCGTTAAAGGGATGATGATGATGATGATGATGATCTGATGATGTAACTACATGGTTAAAAAAAGTAGAGTCTTAAAGGTTGATTGTAAGTAATTCTATGGGGACTCTTTTTCTTTGACTTGTTCACAAATTCAAAGTTGAACAGTACATGATAAAAATTTCTATTATTTGTTCCGTAAGTACGTCCTTTCTTCATAGCTCATAGCTGTATAATGTAAAATGTATACTATCCACCCTAATGCTGATGCTAATGTCAATGTTAATCCTAATTCGAATCATAGTAGTTGTAGTCGTAATCGTAGAGTTTCTCGAGTAAATTTCTTTTTCTTATTTCTTATTACGGATTCATCTTGAACTCTTGTCTATCTATCTCAAGTCTCAAGTCTCAAACGCTTTTGAGTTTTCAGTTCAACTCATCTTTTTTTGAGTCTCATGTAAATTTTGTGTCTTGTAACTTGTAACAAGTCAAAAAAATTAATATTTTCCATGCATACAAATAAGAATACGTGCGCTCATCGTGTCTCAGTGGACTTGAAATGATATGATTTGATTTGATGTGGTTGGGCATCTTACAATATAAAAAGTACAATGTTCAGATTTAATAGGTAAAAAAAGACTTTGAAGTATAGAAATCTAGTCCAGTTTTTCTTTTTTCTCCTTTTTGCTTCGTATACCTAATACCTAGTAATTCATAAAAGAAAAAAGAATTAGAGTATAGAAGGGAGAAGGGTACAATTAAAAGGAGCAACAATGTGAAGATAGAACATAATAATATTAATTATCATTAGTGCTCTTCCTCGTCTTTTTTTCTCTCTCTGTTTATGAATATCTCTCATACTCACAAGTCAGTACTCAGTCATTTGGTACATTTCATTAAAATTTACAACTTTACACATTAAAAAACACATATCACAATGTACACATAAGTACACGTAGAAAAAAAAACTGCTCTTGATTTTCGATTTTAGATGCTTTGATGCTTGAAATTTGTTGCAATAATAATAATGATAATAGTAATGTTACAATTACTCTCATTTAGATTTGTAGTATACAAGTTGCCAGTACTTTTGTATATATTTGTATGCAGGTTGTTGGGAAGAAAAGAGAACATTTGGCATTTAATAGTGTAGCCGCATTATAATTAGCATTTCAATGCTCATGGCCTTTTGATGAATGTTGGCAAAGTAGTCTTTGGCGGTGTTGAAGTGATCAGCAACGTGTAATTAGAGGGAAATAAGTAGATTTTGTATTGTTGTAAAATGTACAAACTGTTCAAAAGGTTTACAGTTTATGCATACAACACGTATACATTTAAAGTGGAGAATGGAGAAGAAAACTTGCTTTATTATTTCATTTGAATTTCTATAGTATGGAGGATGATGATTATTCTACATTAATTCTGTTGCTAGCAGCAAACATATTTCTTGAAATTGCTTTCTCAGATATAGATAATACACAATACACAAGACACAATACATATATACACAATATATATAAGTCTAAAGCCTCTCAACTATTCTTAAACCTGTTCATGCCTGTTTAGCAAACGGGCATGAACAACAATGACCATTACGAACAACTAACAACTGAATTGTGCAAATGCTACTTTATCAATTAAAATATCATAATAATTTCAATGGTCGGCTTGAAAGATGCTAACGCATAACATGTAACATACTATAATATTGTATTATTTTCAAGGACACCATTTCACATTTTCCAAAACAACTTACGATTACTCGTCACTTCATAATATTATACAGATCTGTCTGCACACTCTACAAAATGTACAATGTACCTAGCATGTGCATTGTTATATAGTATATAGTATCTAGGCGGCTTGCTACTTGATTATACAGTAGCCATTTATGTTTCAAGTTTTGAGCTGGTATTCAAGTATATAAACTGGACAACAGTTCAATGTACATTGTACATTTTACCTATTGTATTTTGTGTAGTTGAACTGGCGTGGTTTAATAATTTGTTCTTTTTTTTCATCACCTTGATTTAAAATAAAACTCAACCCACTCAATTAAGACATTTACCAGTTCTAATTCTCTGTCTGGTTCCATTGCAAGTGTTGATATACATGTAAGATATTCTGTATTCTGTACATTGTAGATTGTATTTACAATTGACGTCATAAAATTAAATACTAGTTTTTGGGAGTTGGAGAGATGGAACACAGATTAATTTAGTGATGAAAATCGACATCATTTGCTTAATTCGTTAGTTACACATTTAATTAGCTGTACAGATTAGGTTTTTAATATTAGGAAAAGTACTTACACTTATATAATAAAAGTAAGTAGTAATAATCCAAATAAAAAGGGAATCGGTAGTTGAGAAAGATGGTTGTAGATGTCATCACACTTATTGGAAAGGGCGAAGGATGACTATTAGAGATGTTTTTCCGGCTTTCCTTATTCAACTACATCTATGCTATCGTATGCTCGTGTGTAGATTGTAGCTATTAGATATGAGATGTAATGTTTTTGCCTTTAGTAAGATTAGACAAGTTAATGTTTGCACAATAAGGGTAATAATAATGTGCAGACTTCACAATTCACAATACACAATACACTCCACATGATGTAATGTAATAAAGTAAATGGATATCAGTGGGAAAAAATCTTTTTCCTATTGAAATGTTCTATCTGTCTGCTCCCCGGTCTTTGAGCCTTTGACACACAATATGTACACTATGTACACTGTGCACTTGAACAATCCAATGGAGAAATAAAGTCCCCGGAAAAGAGACGAGTCAAAAAAGTCAAACGTTCCTCACGGGAATTTCCTCATCCATGTATAACTGACAGTGTGTAGAGTGTAGAGTGTACATGTGAGCAAATTGATGACGTATGTATGCATAATATCATCTTCTATTAAGTAAGTTGTACACCCCAACTGATCTATCTCTCTATCTATCTATCTGCGGATGGATGGGAATGGAAATATTGTAATGTTGTGTGTGTTTAGGGAATTCAAGATGGGTTCAAGATAGACAAATTATGCTTTGGATCATGCCAATTAGGTATGGATGGACCAGAAGGGGTGGTTGTTAGGATGAAAAATGACAGAAATAAGTTCCATCGTGTTCGTGGTATCAGTTGTAAATAATTTGCAATAAAAAATTGTATCACATCACATATCTCTCTTTTTCGGCTTCCTCTAGTATTTTCTCCCAAATCTCTTGTATTTCCCTTCACACATATGTACACACTACACACGTTTGTACATTGTACATATTCAAGTATCTAATGTTTCCCCACTTTGGTTTATTCAAAATTCAAACTATATCTGTTTTTCCATGTGATACATCATACATGCAAAGTACCCACCAAATGTAAACAGCCCGTCTGTATGTTTGTAGGGTTGAGTTGTGTTTTGTACTAATACATAAAAAATAGACACAGAATATAGAACATATATAGACAATCAAATTATACATGTAAATACCCGTGTACATGTATATCACATACTATATTTATTTGTGTACATATTACAGAAAAAAACTCATAGTAAAACTACTACAATAGACTTTAATACAGGCACTTTTCAAACTCAACAACTACTATAACAACTATAATGTAAAATGTAAACTACTGGGCTATGTATTGTAGTTGCAGGTTTTACCTGGTAATACTACGCGCTATTCTCATCCCAAAACTACTTTTTATATCCTCATTTTCTTCTCTCTTTTTTTTTCTCTTTCCTCTCCTGCTTTCAAGATAAGATGCTATTGAGGGATTTGCAAATCTATATACACTGACTTTTATGGGATGAAATCTTGTACAGTGTACAGTGTACAATATACAATATACAATATACATATACTTATAGAGGGACGTGAATATGAACTTGTGTGTGGATCCCCATTCCCCATGTTGATACTTTTAACATATTACAAGAAATTTAGCTTTTGTGGGTAGTGTGCAGTTTGTAGTGTGTACCATGTGCGTGAATGCTCGAGGTAGCTCATAAACATAACTACCCGATACCCAGTCATAAAAAGTAAACCTTAAAAAAAAGTATGCAAAAGAAGAGTGAGAAGAGTAAGAGAAAGAAGAGGAGGAAGAAGAAGAATGTTATTGTTATTCTCTTAATAGCCCGTATGTCTACTGTCTACTGTATTTATAAGTAACACGATTAAACCATCTTTCCCCTTCCATCCCAAACCAACTTCATTTCCTTTACGTTTTATATGCATATTTTGCAGAGGTTTCAGTTTCTATAGACAAAAGTGTAAAATTCTATGTACATAGTGTCTATAGTCTATAGTAAAGGCTGAAGGGAGGAAGGCAGCCGGATTTTGACATAATGAAATGATACTTCATTCTGGAAACATCCTAATCCTCTTCCTTTTCTACCTCAGTTTTGTAGTCGAATTTTTTTATAAAATGCTTTGCAATATTAAAAAAAATTTAATCCCCTCAACCATTAATATGCAGGTTCTCCCCAGATGGACTAATACTAATACGAGGAATTACCATTGAATGAATCGATTCTCGTAGTGTACACTTCTCACATAAGCCAGCACATTTAGACATTATACTAGATCCAGTATACTGTGTATGCTGTCTTCAATTTTAATTTCATCTTCATTCCTTGTTCCGAGAGTTATACATTGCCTTCTGTTACTATATGAAATGAAATGTTCTAATATTTAAGCATTTCTTAATACTCTGTCCTCTGTCTTCCCTCTTGTATGCAAATCTAAATTTCAATGACTTTTCTTTCGCTCATCCAGTATCCAGTGATAAGAAAAAAATTTAGCCTGTCTCTCTTATTAGTTCTTTCTTTTTTTTCTCCATCTTTCACTAATTTTATGGAAAAAACTTATTTTAGAGGGGATTTTCTCATATTTTTTTTATCCCTCTTCAAAGCTGCCACTAAACATTTTACATACAAATTCTACTCTACACTCTTGCGTCTAAACCTTTCTGGATTCTGGATGAAAAATATACAAGGAATATAGATCTAATACTATTATTTCTCAGGTTTCTCTAGAACTTGATTGTTTAAGTTTGTCTCTAAATTGGTTCTGAAATGACACATTATTTTTTACAAGCCTTGAATTCCAATGAATTAAAATGTACATAGTACATGAGTGTTTGGTTTCTATTTTGTATCCATCCTCCTAAGTTAGTTAATCTCTAAGGCAGATTTTCTAATGTCAATCTCCTTCCTTAGATTAGTATTGTTAAGCCGTCTACACGGTACGCGGTGGATGGTGTATGCAAATCGAGAAATTCGGATTTCGGAAAAGAGAACATTAAAAACGTGACTCTTCTTTTCTGTTTTTCATAGTTTTTTTTATAGTTTTTTTTATAGTATATCCTCATCGTTTTGGTTTTTGATTATGATTTCTACTAAAAACTAAAAATGTTTGCACATTTGCATAAATACTACAATATTTGATATTTGTGATTAGAGGGTAGAATATGTGATATCGTAAGCTTTTTAAAATTCTTTTCAGCAAAGATAAATTAGCTATATGATGTACTATATTATATACTATTTTTCTATGGCTTTGAGGATTTTATAATTAAGCATATGTGTCAAATAAAGCTTTAAATTTTTTAGTGCATAGGGATATTATAACAAATTTAAAAGTCATAAATCCACTAGAGTTGTTTTTTACAAATGAAATGCTAAAAGGCTAGTCGTCATCATCGTCATAATGGCTGAATGAGTGTTGTAATTGATGTGAAAAAAATGAAGGCGGGTATTATTTGGTTTGTATATGCTTTATGTCGTATGTAGAATATAGATTCATTGTATTATATTTTATATCCTACAATCCCTTCAACGTATGTATGTAGAGAGGTAGGAGCCTGACGAAGATAAAGTGAAAGAGTGAGAGAGATGATAGGGAGTGGGGAGTAGGAGTTTTTGAAATCCCACTTGAAGAGACGGGATAATTTAATGCGGATGTCCGAATCTAATTTGAGTGTTTGGTATGATGGTTGAGTAGAAAGAATATATTGACAATGTGAGATGAATAGAAGCCACATGTGCCACCCAAGTCAATAAATGTACATGTGTACAGTGTACATGTGTGTGTTAGCTGTGTTTTTCCTTCCATCTTCTATTTTCTATTTTCTATCCCACCACCGTCCACCGTCCACAGTGCGTACTCTGTGTAGACTATTCAAGTACATGAACTGTCTAGAGTCTACTGGTTTGGTTTGGTCTGGTCTGGTCTCTTGTCTGACGTGATCTAGTTGGGTATTACGTATTATGGAGCCATAGGAATAAGGAACTGCTGTTTTGATCAATCCCCTACTGTATTACATTGCACCCTGACTGGACTTGAGTTGCAAGTTTTTTCAAGCTGCTGTCAAAGTAAAAGAGAGAAATCCACGGTTAGACGGATTTTCTGATATGTTTTCTCCATCCTCATCCCGTGTGTACAGTGTACAGTGTACAGTGTACATAAGTGGCTAGTTCTTGTTCGTCTTCTTGTTCTTGTCCATTTGGTGTAGAGGCTCAGTGAAGAAATTAGAATTTGAAATACAAATGCTGCATGAAATACAAGATGTAGTGATCCCAGAATAAATGCTTTGGAAAACTGGACGTGGGATGGGATAATGTGCCCACTGCCCACCACCACACACGTACAATATCAAGTATATTATACAATATTGTATCTAGTATCTACAGAAAGTAGCCAGAGTCCAGAAGTATCTACATTTTATGAACAAGTTGAAATGTTGAGAGTTTGAGACGAGACGAGATGGAGATGGAGTTGGAAATGGAAATGGACTTTTTGTGTGTAGTTATTTGATGTGATGTTCAGGCTGTAGCACATCAGTTGTTGAGCTAATCTTGGATTTATTGTTGAAATCCTTCCAATATCCACCCTGTCTAATTTTTTATTGCATTCTCCATCCGTATAATATTATTATATAAACTCCATCTCTATCTCTGTTCTCTGTATATTTGTGTCTTTCTTCCATTCAAGTTTAGCTTCAGTTTCAGTTTATAACGTATATTCTACATCCTCTACCCTCCATCATCTTTCCATTATAATTTTGTATCAGAGATTTAGATGGGCTATATCCATAATCCAAACTCCATATGAGAACTCAGCCGTCACATTTATGCGTTATGTCAATACCAACCAAGGGACAGAATAACGAATAACGAATATTACTAGTATCTAAAACTACGCACATTACATTTTACATTTTGTTGGTGAATTGAATTGTTGGTCCATTACATAACTAACTGAAAGTAAATATAATATTACATTTACATGTCGCTCATATTGTGAAATGTTGAAAAAGATGGCATAGTATTTACAAATGTATAGGAGAAAATACAACAAATATCAACATCAGCATAATATGATGTAAATTGCATGTGTGTGGCTATAAATTGTTTACATATTAGCAGATTAAAACAGTACACTCTTAATTCAATGTGTACTTGTATTTTGTATTTTGTATCCAAATATTTAGATTTGTACTTAGTTCAATTTGAAGTTTGAAGTTTGAGGTTGGAGTCAGTTTTATTTACTCCTGTTGTGAGTTGTGATACTGCTCTGTATGAATTTATTTGTTTTTAGTATTTAATATTTAAAATTTCTGTAGTAGTCATGCTTGCAAATTTACATGCATTGTACATTGTATTCGGTACTCGGCCCGCGGTAAATTTGTTTCAGTTTCTGTTGTTTGTTTATGGATGTGCGAGGATACAGTCAGATTTAGAGTTCATATTGTCAGAGGAGAGGATGGCATATGATGTAATACAACAAACAGTGTACAGCTCAAATGTACAAAAAGATTTTTATATACTGCGGTAAAATTCAGCTTGTCACTCGCTCTCTCTCTCTGTCTATTGCCTATATGGCTCTTGAATGTACTCTACTCGCCCACAGAAGTAAAAACTTGACTGAAAGGGAAAATGCTAATACTATATTTATTGAATCTTTTTGTCCTCTCTCTCTCTTTTTCAGTGTATGTGTTTGTGTACTGTGTTTGAAGTATGGAGTATGGATGTTGGATGTGTATAGCACAAGCCACAAGCATTGCAACTAGAATCTATGGGCTATGTCATGTCATATGTGCATACTTTCTTAATTCCTTGTTTAGCTGTGGTTTTGTGTGGTTGGTTGGGATACATATTGTAATGAAAGGTCCACCCCTCCGATCACGATGATCACGTCCTACCTCTCCCCATTTATTATTCTTCCATTCCGTTCTATTTGCAAGCTGCTCGGAAACGTACACGGGAATACATAATACATTACATATCAAATCTGTATTCTGTATGTTGTGGGTAGTATGCATATAGATGTAAAAGTATTTGTAATATGCACTGTAGAATGTACAAGTTTCATGAGTTCTCTGTCAATTCATGACCGCCCAGCAAACTAACCCACAACAGAACACAACAGAACACGGTACTTGATTACCCCCAACTGACTAACCGTTTATTCAATCATTTTATTCCGAGATTCCTTTTTAAGGGCTTAAACTTTGTATTAATTATTTTATCACAACTTTATAACGAGACTATAATCAGATTTATACAGACGTACAGATTTTGGTATGTTACTACTGTGCCAATTCTAATACTATCTTCAATTACGGTAAATGAAAAGTAAAGAA
The DNA here is from genome assembly GCA_019776565.1 of Sminthurinus signatus. Taxonomy (NCBI): domain Eukaryota; kingdom Metazoa; phylum Arthropoda; class Collembola; order Symphypleona; family Katiannidae; genus Sminthurinus; species Sminthurinus signatus. Next base: position 12,349 of record JABASP010000373.1, read on the forward strand.
TGTATAATTTTGAATTTTGACTTTTGAAATCCGATATTCAGTTCTCTTGTCTATTTATTACATCCGGAGTCAGCATGCTATGTACATAATAATACAGAATATGCAAGATGGAGAAATATTGTAAATTGTAAATCACAGGATTTCATGGTTGTTGTTTGTTGTACTTGCGAAATGACTACATTTTCTCTCACTTCCTCTTTGTTTTCTATGACATTTGACTGACCATAGTATAAAGTATAATATAAGTATTATATTTCAGTCATAAATTACAAAATAGACAATAGCAACCATATGCTTTTGTTTACCTGAAAAGAATACAGTAATAAATCCATTGTTTAACATTTTTACTGTGTTATGCTTAATTTTTCTCACAAACTTTTCCCTGAATTGTCCAACTAAAATATTGTTCGCTAACTCGTTGTCGTCATTCGCCATGTATTATGTATTATGTACATAATGATCATACACGATATTTATGATCTTTTTAGTTTCGAAATAACTTAAAAGTTTATATGATACAAAATACAAACTGTATTAATTTTCGTTCAGGTAAACAGAAATTATTGGTACTCTTTTTTATTGTCCTGTGAGACAAAGAGCAATCAACTGTATTTGAAACATGAATGCAGTATTTAATAGCTAGTGTTTTCTATTTCTTTATTAGTTTTGTATTTGCATTGTGAACTATTGTGGGTGTACAATATAATATAATATATGTGCACTTTCTATATGAGTTTGACATAAGGTTTCCAGAGAGGATTTTGTAAAGATTTTACTAATGATTTCCATCTGTCCAGATGAAAATGGATGTTTGTAAATGACTATTACACTTTGCACATATACAATTGTAGAGCAAAGTGGCCCAACTGTCTACTGTCTACATGTGAAATGTGGAGGTTCTGCAATAGATTTTACAACTAACTCGTAGATATATATAATTTAGAACAGTACAGTACAGCATGAACATTGAACATGTTTTGCAAGCTAAAAGCTAAGCTAAAATAGATAGAGCAAGAGGTTAAAATATACAGAGAGAAGAAGAGATAGTATATACTTTTATAGAGGAGGAAGGGTAAAATCCAAGTGTTTAGAATTTAGAAATCTGACTGAAGAGTGGAGAAAATAGCATGAAGATGGATACAATCAGCAAGTTGATCTTCATGAAATGTTGTAGTGACAACACACACACACACACAGAAGAGACGACGGAAGTCGTTAAGTATAAGAAGAATAACAAGGAGAAGATTGGAGAAAGACGAAGCATTAGAAGCATTACAAGTAATAGTAGTTAAGGTATAGGGAAAAGTAGGAGTAGAATAATATAGTAAAATAGGCTATAATATAATATAAAATGTATGCACATAGGCAAGTAGGAGAATGAGCAAGGGGACTTGAAAGTGGTAATTCTGAGGAGGAAAAGAGAATAACATGAAGGTGATCTCGATGAGCCATTTGCATTCTGCCGAGTTACTGTTCATCGTGCAAATAGCGGCATTAATTAACATTTAGATGGCTCAATGATAATTATCCCATTTTGGCCGCCGTCTGTGCTCTGTGCTCTGTGTTCTGTGCACAATGTACAAGTCTACAGTCTACAAGTCTAGGCTATGAAAATGCGCGAGATGTGTCGGTGTGAAAAGAATTGACGTGAAATTTAAGTGACATTCCTTGGAGACCCATTCTAGATTCTACGCAAATGAGAGAGAGAGAGAGAGCGGAGCTAAAATGGGTGATTAAGGATATGAAGTGAGCAAGTTGCTGTCATCCGCTTCACCGTCTGAAGATAAACGGAGTCTGTTCTTCCTCCCGATAGGTTAGTTTCTACCCTGCGATTCACATTGGACAATTTGTCACACCCGAATTCTCATTTATTTATAATGAATAGCCCACGCTTTACACTCTCCATCCTCCGTTTTCCGTTCTCCATGTACAATGTACACTCGATCTGTCTACAGTCTACAGTCTACATGCGTACATGTGTTGTGTATAGTGTATAAAGTACCCTACTCAAACTCTCATCTTGCTCCTTATTCTCTTTCTTCTTCAAACAATGCCAACGTTTTTCGCTCTTCAACAACCCGTTGTCTATTGTCTATTTCTCGCTTCAGTATGCATAATAATATGTATTGTGTAATGTGTAATGCATCATGTGCAGTACACAAAAATGTTCTTCCCCTTTCTCGCTTCTCCGTGTGCTTCTATACTCTATACTCTTTATAAATATCATGCACGTACTTTTCATGTGACATCATCATTGTAATCGTACTATTATTATTATTATTACTATTATTGTACCATCGATGAGACACACGACACGATAAACTTTCACACTGCCCGAAACCAATTCTTTAGTCAAAGCCGATAAAAGGATTCTTACACACATTAATTTTTAAGCCTTTCCCCAATTTCCCCATTTCATTACTTTTTACTGTGTATTGGTATTGGTCTTGGTCTTATTATGTATTTTGTATTTTATATCATGATATATTCCTCTGTACTAAAAAACAGTGATAATAATAGTAATATGTAATGTGTGTTGTCTTAATGGTAATCAGAGGTACACGTGCCTTGCCTAGCGCATTCATTCTCTCATGTTTTATGGTATAAACATGGAAAATGAAAATGTAGGAAAATGCATCATTTTTTTCATTTGTGTACAGTGTGATACAAAAAGCAAATTTGTCGAAGGGCTTTCTTTGCTGGAATAAAACAAGTAACTCAAAATTCAAAATATTATGAAACAGTGGATTGACGAGTACGAGTACGTGTAATGTGTAATGTTTACTTTTAAGAATGAATGAGGAAGAAAAAAACTAGTGTTTTTGCTGTTATTCTCCTTCATATTCTTCTGTAGTTTTTGTAATGAGAGAAGAAATAAAAATTCATTAGCCTTTCCCCGTTGTGTGTTTCGTACATGATAAAATACAAAGTTTTAGAGTTTAGGGAGATCATGTGAAACTCAACATGACGAAAGTGTAGTGGATACAAAATATATATTATGTACACATAAAGTAAGTGTAAAAAGTAAAATGTATGTACGACGTACGAGTACAGAAATTTGAGTTTAGTTTAATAGATTATGGTTCAAAATTTACACACAAATGCGGCAAAGTTGATGACTTGAGTTACGAGAAACAACATTTATAGTTTTGTCAATGAAATACAAGTGGTAGAAGAGTTAAAAGATGTGAAGAAAAGCTGAGGATTTTTCTCTTTATCGTAGACCGTAGAGACTAGATACAAGATACCGTAATGATGATGATAATAATAATATGTAGATTTCCCTGTAGAATCCAGAATCTAGACTTTAGACATAATATTATTATAATAATATATTGTGCGCATAATGTAATATACGGCGATACCTGTACGCTGTATTCCGTACACTCTGGACGCTGAGCGCTGAATAGTTGAGAGTTGAGAGTTGAGAGATTTTTTAGATGCACAAATCCTATGTGTATAAATTTTGTCTTCTCCTAATTTTTGGTATTCATAACATCGTTGTTGAGGTTGAAACTTAACGATAAAATGTGTCTTTGTGGGGTTACTAAAAGCATATAAAATGAGCTGCGTACAAGAAGCTTGATGAATACACAGAAAAATACGGAATTACCTCTCTCCAGCTCTCCTGATGCTCTGATGACAATAATAATAATTCATGTAGTGTGCAATAAACATAACAATAGGTGGAAAAATCCTTTCTGTGTGTGTCTTCTTGTTATTATGTTGTGTTATGTGTTATGTGCCATGTGTATGCCAACCCTATGTCGTCTTTCGTCTTTCCTCTTCTCTCATTTTATCATATGTACCCTTTCCTTCTCTTTCTCTCCTTTTGTACACATACATATGTCTCACGTCTCACATGTGTAGCAGCTCCCAACAACAATAACAACTATGCGATGAAAATCTCTCTACTCTCTGCACATGTCTAAATACCGTAGAAAGTTAATAAGTATTAATAAGTTTCTGTACATATTATATTTTATTAAAAATACCACCACCACCACCACAGTTTACTCTTCTTGTTGTTATAAAAATAATCCAAGAAATATCACATATAGCAGTGATAGCACACAGGAGTTGGGTGATAACTAGATATATACATTGAATAGGAAAGAAGAAGAACAAGAAGAACAAGAAATGATAAGTCTACTTACTTACTTACTCTCGTAATCGTAATACGAATAAGAATATGAAAAAGGTAAAAGAGACTTGGTCATCTTTTCATTCTGATGACGATCGTTAGCATATCGTAGGACAGATGTAGGAAAAGTATGTACTGTGGTGTCATAATATGTCCCATCTTTTTCTATGCATGTTTTGACTCTATAGGATTTGACATTGTTGATACACATGTGTTATTATGTAAATCGTTGAGGAGGCATGAAAATTTGTTGTGTAAAATAGTATATCTATGTAGTTTTTGATGTATATTGTACATAGTATATATGCATAAATGTGTTAATGTGCAAGCATGGCATGGTAATTTTTTTATGTATGTGTGTATGCATGTAGGATTTTGGTTGGATTTTTAATGCATCATGACCAACTGCATGTTTTCTGTTCATGTCCATGTGGGAAGAGTAAATGTCGTCACTTGTCTTTTGCTGGTGACTTGAATTTACGAGTCACCCTGTGGTGCTTTGCTAGCTACTTGAACTGAAGTTTTGAAAACATAGATAGATACTGGATACAAGATACAAGATACAACAAATTTGTAGCGGTTCCTCCACGGCCAGTTAGTCTGTCTCGCTTGTCCTTGCCCTTTGACTTGACGCTTGACGACATTCACAGTCAATAGAGTGCCAAATACGTTGAACACCTTTTGTTCAATCAAATCGACTCCCATAAGACTGTTAACTGTGTGAGAGAGACTACTCGGAGCTAGGACCAAACCAAACCAAGAGCTCAGTATCCAACATATGTGTCATATAACATTTTGAAGTATTACTTTTATACGTGTATCACCACAATATTTAATATTTTGTAAGATCCTTCTTCTTCTTTTGATATTTTGGAGTTTGGAGTTTGGAGTGTAAAAACTGTTTGAGATAAAGATCATTCCTTCTTCTTTCTTCTTGTTCCTCATCTTCCTCATCCTCTGGTCTTAGAATTAGAGATTTTACTCGAGCGAGGAAATACCCAAAAACCAAAACTACTGAGAAATATTATAGACTCCATGGTGATAAATATGAACCAGTCATTTTATAATGAGCCTCCATATTCGTACACTGTCATACATATTAAATGCTAAAGTATGAAGCATAAAGTATAAAACATAAAGTATCAACACTGGCACTGTGTGCTGTTGGTAGTTTGTAAGTATTTTGGTGCTTTCATCATCAGCATTATCATCAGGTTAAGCTTGAGTTGAAGTTTGAACACAAATTCCATTCCTTCGTCATCACTCTTTCTTTCTCTCTCTCTCTCTCTCACCATGTAAAATACTAAAAGATGGATGTGTTATGTGTTGCATACACATGCTTCAAAAAAGTCGTTTCATTTCATTTCATTTGTGTATATGTGTGTAGAATGTAGAATGTACTAAATGAATGAGGAACATGTTTCCATTTTCTATCCATGCCAATGCCATGAATGCCATGAATCCCATGTCTCCTTCTCACATAACTTTCATGTTTTTACTTTTCTTATCCTCTCTCCTCATTTCTCTGACTGATGGGCTTCTCTCTGGTTGATGTACATTGTACAACTTGTTCCAAGTTGCACAACGTGTGAGGATATTGTCGAGTATCGAGTATTCGAGTATATTATATATTATGTATTAGATATTAGACAGTGTATAATATTTGTAAAATGTGAAATGTAAAACGTGAGTATCGTATATACATTATACATAGGAAATTCAAGGTGCTGCCTGCCTTCACCAAATCATCCAAAAAATCTTCAAAAGGTTCACATAGCTCATGATCCTCATGTTGGATGTTGAATGCTTGTTTGATGCTTGATGCTTGATGGTGGTGGTGAAGTATTGTTGACTTGAATGGTGAATGGTGAAGAGAGAACACTTCTTATCCTAAGAATGGAGGATGGAGAATGGAGAATGGGTTCCTTCTCTCTCTTTCACACATAAGAATTACACATGGATACTCTTTCCTTCTTTCTTACTTTTCGTTGCTACAAGAGAGAGAAAGAGAGAGAGATGACCCAAGGAAAGTGATTTCGTGGGTGCTGACTTCAATACAACTTTTCAACTTGCCATCAGCCATCAACAGGACCAGTCAACTTGTTAAGTGACAAAAGACAAAATGAGCTTTGAACTTTCATACCATCCTCCCACACACTTTTATTCATATTATTATTATTATTTGTACTATTCTGTACATTTTGTTGTTCAGTATTCAGTATTCAGGTAGAGTTTGTGAACAAATAGTTGGAAAACTTTGTACAATTTGTACATACGAAGTGTTATGTTTTGTATAATGTATAATGTATATTTATGATGTTCATTTCATGTGTTAGGCACGCTATAACATTATTTTTATTTTACATTCAACATTCAACACATGTAGTTTGTACATTATACATTACACATGCACTTCTATTATTACTACATTTCTACATTGTATCACTTTCTGTGGATGGATTATGCATTATGCACCCACATTTCATTCCCTAAGCTTTGCCTCTCTTTGTATTTATTGTCCATTGTACATTATACATTTGTACTTTGTACTTGTGAATGGTAAACTTTTGTAATACCTACATTCTACATTGGTACATTTTGTTACTTTTTTTCTCCTTCTCCTCAGTTTTCCTTTCTTTATTCTCAAATTCATGGAAACTATCCGCACGTTCTACTTGAAGTTAACTAGCCTGTAGAATGTAGAATGTATGGTGGATTCTGTGGACTGTAGCCACAGTTAGCCGCAATAGCAAAAGTCAAAAGTAATACCTACCACACAAAAGCGGATTCACATCAAACATCCCATCAACAAATTCAGTGGAAAGAAAGAAAGAGGAGTCTTTTTGACACCCACCCTACAAAAAGATGGACAGGAAAAACTCCCTTTGCTCATTCCTTTACACTTTACACTTTACATAAATTCAAATCCATCCATCCGTAGAGGAACAAAAATGTTTGTTTATTGAGAATCGTCCGAGCATAGAGTGAGAAAAGGCGGATTATTATTGTTGTTATTCTCATTCTACATTCTATACGTATGAAGTATGAAATGAGATGTGAGTTATCCTCACATTTTATACATTTCACATTTAAATACTCATATAACTTGTGAAGGTCTATTTAATAGCTGTTTGTATTTTGTATGTTGTAGATTGAATCTCATTTGAGAATCGATTATTTCTTATTTCATTTTCATTCCACTTCATTTCTGGTTTTCTTTATTATACACTATACCTTTTGTGAATTGTGAATGCCACCCAAATTTTGAGGCATGGGTTTAATTTTCATGTATGAATTGATCGCGTAATAACTAATAGTAAATGTTAATGCTCTAGACTTCTTTTATCACCTATGACAAAATTCAAATTTAAATGTTAAAAGGGTGCTATAAATTTAAATTAATTGTATCACAAATTGTAATTGTCAAGTAAAAAAAACAGGTGATATTTACAATTTACAATTGATGTGCTATGCACATTTTACTTTGTCCACACACAGTAGTGACCTTGAGTTTGAAGTGTTTCTTGATTCTTGATTTCTATCCGTCACAAGTCACAACTATGTCCAATCAAGAATCAAGACGGAATGAAAATTTAAAAGGATTTTCAACATTCAATCTTCTTTGGTCTGCTTTGGTCTCCTACTTGACTCTTGATAACAATACAACTCTTGATAAGGGCGCTTGTTGATCGTTGTCACCTTTGAATAAGGGGAGAGAGAGAAAAAAAGAAAAGTTAACAGTGCAGTATTGACATTGATAATAAATAAAGTGTACGTAATGCCCATACACTGCAGATGTACAAAATTTAAATCATCATCGTCTAATGGAGCATTCATAAATTCCATGCATAAGCGTACGGGAGCATAAAATTTCATTTGAATATCCACAATCCACACTGCACAAGGTATGTAGATTGTAGCTGCTCTATGCTCAGAAACCCAATTGTTGGTTGGAATTGAAGTCCTTTCAGAGTAGCATCCAACATCCAACTTGCAACTGATGGACCTATCTATCTGGTTTATTGTGATATCATAACATGCTTCAAGTTTTAAAGACCGAAAAGAATTTATTGTTATTTGTTAAACTTTTTTTTCATTCCATATTCCGTGTTCTGTCTTCTGTACATGCATTATGCATTATGCATGTGTAAGTGTGTATTGTGGCTGTTGATTTCCTTCAATTTGTAAATAGTTAATAGTAAATATACATGTTGTTTATGTAGAAATTATGCAAGCATGTTTGTGTAGGTACTCATCTTTTTTCACCATGTTGAGGCTTGATTCCTATTTGTATTTGTATAATGACGTTTTCTTCTTTTGGTGGTCGTTTGATAATTTGATGTGGTTTGTCGATGTGACGATAATGAGGAAAGAAGGTACCTAACATTTTCAGACTATAAATTTACAAATAATATCCATGTTCGTATCTGTTTGTCTAATGCCTTTGACATTTGATGTTTTATAGACTGTCGACTATCGACTGTGCTTTACCGTTTACAGTTTGCATACACTCGTCTGTAGTTCGTAGTTTGTAAATAAACATAACGCATAAAACATCATCAGTATAAATAATAAGTAGCAATATCGATGCAGTGTGTAGTGTACAAAAGTCAAGTTCAAGCTAAATTATCCACGCATGCATTCATTATTATTATTATTATCATGAAGTATATAGTACTTGTTTCAAATATTTCCAATGTGAATATTCTCAATATTTTAAACAGAAATGTATAGACAAATCTGGAAGATAACCCTCCATGTATCACCTAAATGTCTAATGTATCTAACTGTAGTCAGTCAGAGTCCTCTCGGTTTTCAGTATATGACAACAATGTGATATAACACATATAATATCTGTACTTTTATATAGAAATAGTTGAGCATGAGGATGCCAAGTAGTAAATGCTATACTGGAGAAGTGGAGAAGGGTCGCAAGTCATACTGAACCATTTTAACTATGACTATGACAGAGTGGATGAGAGGACTTGAATTTATAATCTCTGACTTGTCCACAGCAACATCATCAACAGCAGGAGCAAGCTCTATAACGTAGTTAGTAGTTGGCTGTCTCTGGATTTTGGGTTTTGGGTCCTCGTTTGTAGTATGTAGTATGTAATAGCCATGCCCTGCCATTGCCATGCATAATACGTAGATAATACATCTGAATACTGTTGAATTGTGAAGTTCATTGTGTTTTGTGTTTTGTGTTCAAATGAACATTGAACATTGAGTGTGAGTGGAGTTGAATGTTGAATGTTGAATTGTTGAATGGTGGAGAATGGAGGATTGAGTATTGAGTAGAATGGGACTGGTTTAAGGGGAACTTTCCTAATTAGCACAATTGTTCAGGATTCGCGTGCAGGTGTTGAAATAGTTTGATTCTCTCTCTATGACTCCCAGTTCAAATGGAACTTTATGGATTTGGATTTGACTCGCATGTACTAAATATGAAATCCAAGTGTATGTGTAATATATAGCATACAACTTACAACGTATAGCTTGTAATTGTAAATTGTAATATATCTACAAGATAAAAGATACAGATACAGATACAGAAACGACACTATATTGTTGTTGTATAGTGGTCCTGTTTACTATTTACTATTTACTTTGACATGAGACATAGTCCTACCAAATCCTACTTACAGAATGGAGAGCACACGAGGGAGGTAGAGACAAAAAAGTCAACCTAGCACATAGAACAACCTGGACTAAGCTAGAGCTACAAGCTACACGCACTTTTTCCATTTCTTGTTAACGTCTTGAATCTTGAATCTAGAGTCTCTGGTCTTGAGTAGCTCGGTCAGTTTCAAATCTTAAACTCCAGTACAGATAATGTCATTTTATAAGGTACAGTAGACATTACACATATTTATATACTATTATAAATTGTACTGAAAAGGAGTTGAACGATTAAGCTGTTTTGTTAGTGCTACAGGAAGATGGGAGAGATATCAGATGTATATTACGAGTTATGAACAGTGTGCGTACATGTTACTACTGTACATTGTACATATATTATGTAGTTTTATATTTTATATTTTCATCTACTTACTATATAGTGAATTCGTCTCTGGTGAGTACATGCTCATGTATATATTATGCTTATGTATTATGCTGATTGCAGTTTATGTTTTTTTACTTGTACTGTGGCTTATGTAGAGAGTAGAGATGCATAGAAAATAAAGAGAGTATTATGTGGATGAATGAAAAGCTTGGTGTGTTGTAGATTGTTGGAGAACTCTGTACTCTGTCCTACATAATGGCAGTGAAGAGAGCGATTAATCAAAACGCACCTCACAAAAGCTTTCACACAACACACAACACTCACTTCACCTCTCAAATCTCAAATCTCAAACCTTCCTTCCTCTTTCACTCCAACTCCAATTCAACTCAACTCCGAGTCCGAGTCAAATGAAACGATAAGAATACTCAATTCATCAGAGTAATTTATAAAAGAAGCTCAAGTGTGAGTTTTGGATATGGAGTATGAAGTATTGACTATTGGGCATTGGGCATTGAGCACTCTCGTCTCGGTCTTTACAAACTTGTACACTTGTACATGAGCAGTGTTTAATGTTTAGTATTTAGTATTTAAGTAGACTGTACAACATGTGTAATGTGTAATCCTTTGCTTGTACTCTAAACTCTAATGTGATCCTTGTCAAATTCATGACAGTCCTAACAATCATACAATCATAATAATATCCCAATAATTATATATCCGAATACCTACACTTTGCATATACAAGTACATTTTGTATGATCTTTTGAATAGTGAGTATTGAGTAAAAAGCATCAGCGTTCAGTGTTCAATGTTCTGCAAGGAAAGATAACCTCTTCACTTGTTAGAAGTACGAGGAATCAAGTACATATCCATCATACTATTTAATATTTGATATAAAAAAGATACATGAATGTAGTTATTCAGATTAAGATTGAGAGCGATGATTACATTTACAATGATGATGAGACTTTGAATTTAAAAACGGTTTCAACCTCAATTTACAATTTACAAATATACAAGTGATTCCAAGAAACTTTTTTTTGTAGATGATGAGCTTCATCTACAATCTACAATAATATTAAATATGAGATAAATTTGTGTAGAGAAAGAAAATGGAGAAAAGTATTTCACTATGATAATGTATCGACAATCGACACTCGAAAATACAACTACAATAATTTCGTGGTCATGAATTGTCATACTTACTAATTTTTTTAGTACTTTTTCGTGGAAAATTGAATAAAAAAGCTTTTGTAAAGTAGTACTATAATACTTTTGGTCTAGTTCTAGTTCTAGTTCTGGTTCTGGTTCTGGTTCTGACTAATAATGAATAATGAATTAGTTGAAAAGGAAGACAAATTCTCAGAATGAATATTCTCAGTAAATTTGACCCTTTTCTCAGATTCTTTTCCTAATCATTTGATGAATAAGGTAACTATTGTATATTGTACATTCTAGTTTGTGTAGAAAAGTTTGAATTAGTTTGTACTTTTACATATTGAATCGGAGCAAAGAGTAAAGTGCATGAAAGATGGAAGAAAGCTTTTTGAATAGATTTACTTTGGATCTTCCTGTATTCTGTATTCGTTACATTGAGTATTCAAATACAATACACCCTTTGTGTACTTTGTATCAACGGTGCCTGTCTCCTCTCCTCCCATCTTATTTGTAATACTGGTGATGATTCTTTTTTTCCTTTTGTAAATTGCAAAATCAATTGACCACAAACTCCTTTGTAGCGAATATTTGTATTTATTTGTTGGATGTTCATTCTTCATCTTCCCATCTGGGAAAAGTCAACAACAGGGACTCACCACAGTGCACAGTGTACACACAAACTTGAGATGAAAAATGTTACTTGTTCTTTATCCATGTCTTCGTTATTTCACATTCATCGTATTTTTGTACATTGAGCATTAAGAAATGCCGAATATAAATTTAAATAGTAAATAAACTTACACGTCTTCAATTTGAACTACATGGATCCGTATTTGTATTTGTTGTAAACTATAATAGTAAAATCTACACTACATTGTACATTGTACATAGACTGTAGATGCTTTACAGATATTACACTTGGTTCTGTGTTGAATTAGAATTATGTATGTGTGTGTGTGTGTAAAATTTCTTTTGAAATCCAGTTCTGGATGAAAAACAGCAGCCGACAAGTTTCATTAGATATTTTTCCTCTCCTTCTAAATACTTGACTGTGGCATACCTTTCGCCTTTTGCCTCTTCCCCGTACCTTGTAGTTTGTAGTTCATTTAGTAATATGATTAGTGGAGGAGATAGCATGACTGAGAGGAGAGATCAATAAAAATTCCTGTACAATAAAGGTTTCTATTCATTTGTATGTAGCTTTAGGATAAAATCACCGGTATTGGATTTTGTGTGTACTGCACATTCTCTATACATTGTACAGAGTGTATAGAAAATAAATAGAATATTCAAATTCAAATTCAAGGAAAGGAGATTTGAAATGAACAAAATGAAAAGTAAATAAAAGGGGAAACTGCCAATACTCGATACTCGATAATGATTTTTTATGACTGACAATGAGAGGGAAATATTCCAAAAATCTGACTTGTGTGTCAGTGCCTTTACTCTCTTCTTTCTTCTGTCTTCAAGCATGTATACAATATACAATATGTAGATGAAATTCTCTAGATATTCACAATGTACAGACAGAACGGAGCTCACATAGTTGCTTTGTAAATCAGGATTTTTTTTTCCAAGGAAATATTGACTGTGAAAGGTTATATCGAGTCCAACCTCTCTGTCTTCCCAGTTTAGGGAATGAGAGTTAATTAAGATTCATTGAAAGAGCGTCGGTGGTGGTCGATCACTGATGATCTGAGGATTTGAAATATGATACAGAAAAAAAATACTGTACATATTTAAAATTTCTCAAGTGCTACAACTTTATACAAGATACAAGTTACCAGTACATAATAATATAATACATAATATAAAAATGGTGAAAATCTGAAATTGACTCAGACACGCCTTGACTTAGGCCGACACCCCCTAAAGGTGTACAATGTATATTGTAAAATTCTGTATTGTACATTCACAAATCCTCACAACTCACAACAGTACACATAAATATGAATATATGAATCCGTTAATGGAAAAAGTAAATGTATGGTTTTTTAACATTTCTTCTGAAATACTTTTGTATTTTGTATGAATACTGAAAATGAATTATATAAATTTACAATGTGCCTTGTATAAAAAGATAGAAATTAATTCATTGAAATTTCCAAGTAGAAAAATGACTGAAAATGATAGTGAGAAAAAGTAGACTGTTGAAGGGATTGAGCATTGAGTATTGAGTATTTTATACTTAACTTTGCTGCCTGTGGAAATCTGTAGTATTAAATGTTAAATAGTCAACAGCATCAACAACAGGAACAACGATGTGGGTCGAGAGTCTAGAGTAGAGAGAATACAGAAAATAGTAGTGGTTAATGATAATCTATTGTTATCCCTTTCAGGGTCGTCCCGATAGTTAATGGTGAATGTGGATTTGTATGGTAGTTGGCTAGAACATCACACATCACACATAGCACACTTTAAATCCCCATTTCCTGATGAATACTGTGTCTATTGTGAGTGTGTTTTTGTGTGTGTTTAGATGAAGCGGGTCATAACCGTGTTTTTCCGTGTACAAAAAATTCACTCATTTTTCTATTTCATTGCTCATAGACTGAAAAAGAGCTTATGCAATAATAAGGTATAGTACATAAAAAATGTATATATCTGTTTCTGTCGGCCTGTCTCTCTTGCTCTCTCAACAGCCATGGAAATGTTAATAGTTAATACCAACAACATCCCTCTCCGTCAACAGTCAACATTTGAGATAAGAATAATTACGCGATAATTTTTGCCATTTTCTTTAGCACCTCTAGATACATTATCCTCTGTATTATTATTATACACGTAGTTTTTCATCCTTTCTCTCCAGCTTTCAGTCATTCTATTCCTCTTGTACATTGTACATTCTGTTCGTCCATTGACAAGTTTGGGTGGCTAAATAGATAGTAGATAGTTCTAAAAGTCAACGACAGAGAGAGAAATAGAGAAAGAGAGACAGATAAATAGATAGAATAACAGTGACAAAAGACAACAGCAGCTCAGCAAGAGAGAGACAGAGAGAAAGAGAAAGATATATAGAACAGAAAACTCTCAAAAATATTATACATGTATATCCAAAATTCATAGAGGAAAAAAAGACAGACTTGATCCAACGATTTATGACCTTAACAAACCATGTACGTTATTCTTGTGCCCCAAAAAGTACATACACACAACAGGGAAACGTAAAAGAGACCACCACCATTGAAACCATCTACCTAGTTAGTATTTACGCATGTCCCTCTCTTTCTCATCTTCTGTCCCAAACATATTTACTTATTATTATTATTATTATTATTGTACGCGACACTTTGTTATTAATAATGACAATAGTAATTGTGGCATATATATTATGTACATGTATAAGTCAACGTCAAATGTGTGTGTGTGTGTACATTTTTGAATATATGACTACGACTACGACTATACAAAAGCAGAGGAAAAGTCACAGTCAACCAAATTTGAATTTTAGCCCTTACAGTTTAGCCCTATGTAACAAAGCTGTATTGACGAAAATCAAAGTCAAAGTCCAAGCTAAATACAAATACAAATCCAAATCCAAAGCCAAAGCCAAAGCCTCCATGATATAATACGATATAACTAATAATACGTATAAATAAGAAGGATCATCCACATTATCTGTTATCTCCGTATTATGTATAATGCTTGTTATGCTATAAACTTTGACTGGCTTTACTTTACTTTTCCTTTCGTGACTTTTCCTCGTGCTTCAGTCTATAATATATTATGCTAAAGGTCCTCTGTTTACTCAAACATAAACACAGACACACATGAATTAAATAGAAGTACAGAGGTACAGAGAGATATTATTATTATTATAGTATAAAAGGAAGATGCTATGAAGTAAACTAAAACTAAAATTTATGTACATCATACATAATGCACAATACACAATCCATGCTTGTATATCTGTACTCGGTACTCGTATGCATAGTTTAGTTCAATAGTTTAGTTTAGTTTTGACTTTTGACTAAATAAGCTAAGAGAGTTGAGTCAAAGCAGGCAGGAGTCAAAAAAGCCACAGCTTGCCTTTTTTCCTGTCGTTCATCTTCCCTTTGAGTTTTGAATCCTCTGTCCCTTATTCGTTTCATCTCTGTTTTCTACATTGTACATTTTACATTTGTATCTGTGTCTCTTATTTGTGTTCTGTGTTCTGTCCTAGTCCAAAAAGATGTAGATAGTGAGTGTCTTTTTTTCTATAGGACGAACTGCTGCTGATGCTTGATGCTCCATCATAAAGAGCAGGAGGACACAAAATTTACTCTGTAGGTATTATGCATCTAAATCTGTGCCTGTACTTGCGACGAATAGATAGTTACATACTACTCTTCGGTAGGACAGGTAAATTTTATACATTACATGTAACATGTGGATATCTTATATATCTATGTAGTAACAATTTACAAGTCACAAGTCAGAGAGGGAGAGAGAGTGAATTTGGCTTTGTAGCTTTGTGAAGCTCTCATTGACGCGTTCACAGAAAATTATTGGTCACCATACTATGGCATCCATCCATGTTGTATGTTGTTTCCATAGCCTGAATCTGGATAGTAATGGCTGGCTGCTGGCTGGTACTATAAATCTAGAATCTACAGGTATACACTTTCATTTCATCCAAGTATTTATTACCGTATATACCTACATACCTATTTCATTGTTCCTTTTTCATAGTAATACATTCCATAGAATAGAATAGCGAGAGAGAAAGAGATGATGGGATACATAATACAGAGGGATGGGGAATCTGCGTTGAAATAGTAGATGGTAAATAGATTGCACACTCTATCTTTTTTTTTGTAAATGCAACATTGTCATGAATACACACAAATGTATAATGTATATAGTGTTGGGTATGGGGTATGGGATGTACAGTAGGTGACAGTTATGCAGAAGATTTTTGTTTTCTAGGTTCTATATTATATTATGAAGTAGTCACTATGTAGTCAGCTATCAGTTACAATTACAATTACATACCAGGACTAGAACTAGGAAAAATAGTTCAGCAGAATATGGGATATGGAATATGTATCACGGGCTACGAGGAATGAAATAGTTTGTATAGTTTCTAGTTGTAGCATGCCATGGCAAAACTGTACAGTATACAGTGTAAAGTATTTTGTCTGTACATTGTGCATCTATCTACCTTGAAAATTGAGACCATGGATATATGAGGTAGGGATGAATTTTCTTTTCAAAAACTTCACGGGGGGACGTCAACCTCTCCTCTCATTCCCATTCTCTTACACTTTTATACATGTGTACAATGGACACAGTCTCTTCATGATAGATACTCTGGAATTATATGTATACTATACTTTATTTCATTGTTCATTTTCCACATAAAGTGTCATGTATACATTTTGTAAAGTTTTGGTTAAAAGAGCAAGATGGATATAATGTACAGAGTAGAGAATACAGAGATAGAGTGAAAAGTTAAAAGTTAAAATGTATCATATAGATCTTGGTTCAATCAGAGAGAGAGAGAAAGAAAAGGACCATATGGAAAAATATGTGGAAATACATGTGAGTGTACCAGGAAATACTGATATAACAACTATTTGTAGATATACTATGATATTTAGTCCTGACATCTCTTGCTCCATGTTCATTCTTTGGATGTATATAGGTATAAATTCCTATCCTAATTCAGTGTATAAAAGTAAATGTATAGAAATAGAGTGACTTTGTGGGTTTTTGTATTTTGTATTTATTTGCTTTTCATTCTACCAACTACCTACTACTACTTGTACCTACTACCTACAGTGATGGAGGCTGACTTTTGACTGGTCTTTTGGTTGTGTGGCTATTTGTAAAATAATTATAAAGGTAGTTGAGGGGAAATGTAAGGTTAATCAAAAAGGGCACATGCCTTCAACTTTGAACAAATAGAGAGAATATATACAGTAGAGTATTGTATTTAGAACTGCTGTTCCTTCATCTTCTTTTTCTTCTGTTCAACTCCAATCTCCAGCTCCACAGCCCACAGCTCCAGCCCCTTCACTTCACTTTACACACCGAGACTCACTGACCTCCCGTAAAGAACTTGAGCTCAACTAGCCCGTGAAAATTTTCTTGAAACTCTCTTTGGCTTTTGGCTTTTGGCCCTTTCAAAAAACTTTCTCAATGACCGTGTTTTTCAATTTCCTTGACGTTTTACATGCACATCTATGTTCTATGTACATTGTACAGTGTACATACATACATACATACATACCCCCGTGCCTCATACACTCACACACAACAGGAACAATAATAATACAACACAAGTAACTACACCTTTCACATTTTACATGCATAATAGTACACGGATGTATTGTGGATTGTGGATTATGGTGTAGAGCGGAGAGCGTAGACTACTTCATCCAGTCCAATTGATTACAATAATAGAATTAGATTTAGAGGTTGCACGAAGAACGAAGAAAGAAAGAAAAGAAAGAAAAGAGAGAGAGAAAAATAGAAGAAAAGAGGAGTGGACAGAGTCAGTTTCAATTCAGGCGTTTTTCAAATCTGAAATTTGTTGCTCTTTAATGAAGCAACTCAAACAGAGTTCAGGTTCAAGTTGAGTGTTGGAAATTGGACACATTGGGAGTTTCCATATCTAACCACACACATGCAACATGCACAATCCACATCTACGTCCATGTACATTTATAATTACGTCCTTTTTGTTTCTCTCAGTCAACTGTACTGTAGTTATAGTTACTCGATACTATAGATACTGGATATAGTTTTAAAATTCCATTTTCCTTCTACATGCACGTATGTTTATTATGTAATGTCGTGTAGAGTGTAGACTGAAGAAAGAAATATTTCTCCTTTTTCTGTGGTCTAAACTCTATAGTTCAACTAAAACCACAACTGCTTTCAAAGTTCAAAATTCATGATGGAAGATAATCTAAAAAGGACTATGGAAAAATGGAAAATGCTCAAGTTGTGTACATTGTACAGTTTCCACGTAATAGCTTTTACGCGACTTTGGGTGCTGGATAAGAATTAGCATAATTAAAAAGACGAATGACGAAAGGGAACATGGCTACCTTTTTTCTTTCATGCCACTGCAGGTTTTTTTTTGGCCCTTGATCTACATTTTACATGAATTACCACTTAAGTTATAAAGTTACAGAGTCATGACATGTTGAGTAAATAGTAAATAGTCGGATAAACATTTATAAAAAAAATACTCACATGCATATAATATTTTGAGGTTTGAGATACAAATCTATATTCTAGACTGTAAACTAGTTTAGAGTGAATTTATTATGAAAACAGTCTGTAAAAAGTATAAAATGAATTTTCCAAATTCAGCATTAAAAATCTAAGGTCATTTTTAATCGCTAAAATAATTCTAATAGTAAGTAAGCAGCAGAATGAAAAGTGCATGTATTAGACGATTTTATTAAAAATTGAGAGTCTTAGGCTGATTTTAGTGTAGGTTTTGTGGATACCAAAAAATGTTAGATTTTAGACAGTAAATAGTAAAAATTGTAGGGGAAAAGAATTGTTGGAAAATTTTGAGTCTTGAAGAATCTTGAAGAATATCTATAAATTATCTCAAGGGATTTTTGTAGTTTTGTAGGGTGTAATTTTTTATTTTTTGTTATTTTTTAGTGATTGTACTGGAGCACGTTTGAGCTACTTTACATTTTACATTTGTATTATCCTTTTCTTTCTCACTCTCCGTGAAACATAAACACACTCACACTGTTTGTATTTTGTTTTGTGTGTTTTGTGTATACATATAAATATAGATTTAGTCACTGTAATGTGTAATGTGTGAGGCGGCTATTTTTTCTCTTTCGTCTCACTTCGACCTCACATAGCGAAAAGGCTGAGCGGAATGGTTTCACGCTTCCTAATAGGATGAAAAAGGATGGACGTCAAACAAACCATTGACGAGAGATTAATGAGCAAAATCTATGTGCGTAGCTTTTTCTCTCTATCCCTTTCGCACTCTCTCTCTCTCTTTATATTTTAGTCTGGAAGTTGGAAGTATCTATGTGAGTGCATCATATGCACATCATTCTTTTTAAAAACCATAACCAAACGGTAGATATGCATAATATATTTAGGTACTTGATATTATTTTACATAATATTATGTGAACAGTGAACAGTTCTAGTTTTAAATCTGTAAAATACAAGATATAAACTTATTGCTATGAACATACTGAGACATTTTCTTTGTGACATGTCACTATCTAAAATCTAAAAGTAATAGCTATACAGATTTATTTAGCATTTAACATTTAACGACAACCGTTTGACTCAACAGTTCATTCTACATTCTACATCTATCTAAAAAGGGGAGAATCATATCAAATCGAATCAAATCAAATCAAATCACATGTATGCATGCTGTAGTCAGTAGTCAGTAGTCAGCTACTCAAGTGTTTCAAAAATGTGTACAGTGTAAAATGTACAAGTTAAATTACTGCTAATAGCTATAGCAGATAACCGCGCAATATGTTTTAAACCCAAACCATGAACCATGGCAGTTCACATCACATCAGTTTTAGTCGTCCATATCAAAATATAATGTGTAATGTGTATTTTGTATTTACTGTGTTCATTTCATTGGTTCTCTCGCTATCCTGTATCTTCGACATGTGTATAAAGTATAAATATATGATAGGATGCTGACGATACAGTTTAAATTTTTAATTACCCATATCAAGTATGATGTTGGTGTGTGGGTTTTCGTGGGAGCTAAATATTTACTTGTTCTTCTTTTTCTTCTTTCCCTTAAGCTTTTAAAATTCTCCATGTTCAATGCCCAATGTTCAATGCTCCATGTGCAATCCCAATGGCCCGGAAAGTGTAAAATATTTTTTTTATTTCGTCGACCATTTTTTTTCCATTACAAGCATTTGCCACGCTGTTTCTACTTTCTAGTTTCTAGTTTTTAGAATACTCAATACTCAATGCTCAATACTGAATCCTGAATAATTTTATGAGACTCTGTAGTGTGTATAATATAATATTGTATATTATATCATAATATTATGACGATAGTGATGATAATGATGATGAATCTTTCTCTCTTGACTCTTGGATTTCATCGACACGTTTTGCTGAAAATAGTAAAAGGCTTAACGCTTTAAACAAATTAAAATCCAAATTCAAATAGTAGATAAAAAGTCAAGCCAAGGTCTCAGCTCAGCTTTGCTCAGCTTAGAAGCGTCTGCCTTCTCCCTTTTTATTATATTTTTTTGTTATTTAAAAATTTAAACCTATTACTGAAATTATCCGTGACGATTGAGGATTCTGTTCAAAGACAAAGGGATTATCTTTCAAATATCTTTTGCATTGCTTCTGCATTCGGCTTTCTGTGCTCATTGTGCCAAACTTGGCGATTAATTTGGAATTCCGAATCCTAATTCACTGATGAAGTTAACTGAAAAAAAAGAAGTTAATTCTGTATTTACCCCAATTAGCTTCGCTCCTTTTAGAATAAGGTCTAAATAAATGAACAAAGCTTTCAAAGGTCTAAACTATACGTAATAAAAAATAATAATAAAAATTACGCAAGGGAAAAAATTTGCATTTGTATCTAGTATCTACGTATATTATATTTCCTCTTCTTCCTCTCTCTTGTCTGCCTGTTTGTTGTCAGTCTTCTAAAAGATTTGATTGCCTTCATTTACATTTAAATAAACAAATAAAAGATAATAAATAATAATGAAAGCATTTCGTGAGCTGAGCCATCGGTGAATGTTGACGTCGATATTGATGTTGATGTATGCATACACTTGTGAAATCATTCTTCGACTTCTTCTTCTTCTTCAGTTCTGTTCATGAATCAAGCTAATTGAACATTGACGAGTGAAAATAATGATAATAATAGTGGCTGAGTACTGAAGACTGAAGATAATAGACAGAGCACAAATATGAAATATGTAAATGGTAAATGTACAAATACATTGAACCCTTGCACAGTAAATGTACAGTATACAAAGACTAAAATGTTCTCTTGTGGCCATAATTGTATTACCCAATCAATTTAATTAGCTGTTTTTTTTTCATAGTCTCACTTCTCATTATACTCATCATTTTACATTTTAACAAGCCAAGCACAAGAGAAATTAATAGAGAGCCATAGAAAATCAAATGATGTCTAATTGTTCATGTCCAATATCCATACAATATACAACAGTTGAAATCAACAAGATAAAACTGACAAAGACAAGAAACAGAGAGGAACAGAGACAGCTCACAGTTATTTTAACCACTTGTTTCTTCCTCCAACTTACAATTTCCAATCATTTTTTCTCCTTACTTTTCTCACATGTGTATAATTTACATACGATTCTAAATTCTAATGGGAGGTTTTATTAAAGTGTTCAATATTCAAGGTGAAAAATATCTGTATTGTTTTATCCTGTATTTGTACTGATCAATGATAAAATGTAAAATGATGTTTGAATAATCTCAGTGGTATTTCTGTACAAATGTCTTTCATCTTTGTTATTTAGTATTGATGATTACTTGTGACTTCTCACTCCTCTTCTTTTAAATAGACTTGAATCTTGAAATTAATATTGGCTATTGACTATTGATGTTGAGGAAATACAATATTCATTTAGGTTTCAGTAGTTCCAAACCCCAAGTGCCAATGCACTTTGGTTCTTTTATATTACTTTATGAAAAGACTCACAACCACATTCTCATTGTATCATGAGTTATGAGTACAGCGTATAGAGGATAATGAATGGAAGGAGAAAAAGAATGTGCGTAACATGTAAGTTGTAAGTTGATTCAAATCCGTTCACAAATCTACGAGTGCTTGTTGTGTTTGTGTTAGTGAAAGAGTGAGTGAGTTTGTCTCCTCCTCCTTGTTCTTTTGATCATGATTGGGATTACATTATATTATATTGTATTAAAGTGATTCTCATTTCTCATGTATTTATAATGTTTGACTTTGGTTCATGTGTTGACTTCAAGAGAGACAGAGACAGGCAGACATACAGTCACAGATAGAAAGAGAGAGAGGATAAGAGAGACGAGAGAAGGGGGATGGAAATACTGTGGCATAATGAAGAGCTAATTAATGGCTTTCAGTGAGTCGTTTGCTCAAGTAAAGACAGGTGAGTTTGTATAGTTGTGTAGTTTTTTTACACAGGGATTAGATGCATAAATGGACGTGTCGAAGGAAATCGTGAATAGTTTAAATAATAAAAGAAACGATAGCTATAGCGTACAATATACAATATGAGATTTGACTAGCCTGTTCTTCTGTACACAGTGTACAGTGAACAGTCGTTTAACGTTTAAATGACGAAGCAGTGATGATGAATACTAAATGTGCTGCATTATGTATTATGTATTTAAGTTTACAGAGGAGCATTTATTTTCATGTTATTTGATGATGTGTGTGTGTGTTATTCGTTATTCAGCTCCTAATCAATTACTCATATTTTGAATTTGAATTTGTTAAAGTTGTATGAACAAGAGAAGGATGTGTACAATGCACAATGTAAAATATAGAATATAATATAATATAGAAATGCAATGCACAATATAGAATGTACAATGTAGAGAGACAAGAGAGTAGAAGAAGGAGAGTAGAGTGTAGAGTGAGTGAGAAGAAGAGGAGAGGAGAGAGGAGCAGGTAAGTTTCAACTACTAACAGTCCGCCTCTGGCAACATGTCCATTGTTTGGTTGTACTTGGTAGTGTCAATCAGACAACGAAGTCTCAAGTCTCCTCCTCCTCTCCTCCCCCTCCTCGCGAGTACCGCCCGAAGAGATGGTGATGTAGAAATGTGGCTTGCGCGAGCCTTTCTGGTTCCTCAGTCGATATTCAGTTACTCTAGAGAAAACAACAGGCCACCAGTCGAAAAATGTAAACATATTTTTACGCTCCTTCTCATTCTCCTTCTCTCTGTGGTCTCTCGTACAAAATACGAATACGAATACAAATATACACACACGTTAAATACTACTACCTCTTGCTCTTGTTCTCGTTCTCTTGTGTTGAATACTGAGAATTATAGAATATAGAATTCATCGTCTAAACTAATATCACATTGTAAACAATCCACAAGCCCACACACATACACATATAAAAGTTATAACACAGTATAGGCATACATACACATGTGACTTTAGACTTTAGACCTTTGCCATACATATAGATATATACATGAATAAATCTATATGATGACAAGGATGATGACTAGTGTGTGATTGAGTTGACACTACAATTCAATTTAGTCTCAAATCTCAAGTCTCAAGTACTATCGGAAATCTGAAATTGGAACCGTACGTGAATAGTTTTCAGTTTTTGTGTGACCAAAATATATTTGTTTTAAAAATTTTGGGGTTTCATTTTCTTACTAATAAAGTGAATCATCAACGTGAATTTTGTGAACCTCTCTTATTTGTTTGTGCAATAATTGATTCAGATTTTGATAGTATTTATTGAGAATTTGGAAAGAAATACAAATACAAGATACAGTGCTTTATCATTTGTGTACTAAAATATAAAATCTAAAACCAGTGGCAAAGATTGATGAATAAAGTTTAAACTCATGTGTAACTAAAGTTTCAACAGAGTTTTCAAGTTGAATTTGAATTCGGATTTGTGAGGATTGTAAGAGTTGGATTTTGTGTGACATTTTGGTTTTGTTTCAAAGTGAGGGGAATAGTAACAGTGTATGCATGTGCCTAACTGAAGGTTTAAGTAATTGTGACAAAATTTCAGACAACAATATGCTGCCCGCCGCAATGGATGATTCACCTGTTGTGGCATCAACTCGGCCTCGGACCGATTTTTCAATCGCGGCTATTATGTCCAAAGATACTTCCAGTAAAAGTTCAACACCGAGTTTTAATGATAGTCCTACAAAATCTATAGGTAAAAATAATAAAAATGGTTTTGCCGTTTACTTTTTCCAGCGTCTCGTCAAAATCAAAATCAAAATAATTTAGAATTAGTATTAGCAGGATTGATTCAATTTTTGTTTGGAAGAAACAAAATAGTCTATAGACAACAAATGTATGATTTATGGTTTAGCATTTGATACTTATTCAAATCACTGCTGCTGAAAAACGCGATTCACTTTGGTAATACTATAGGCACGGCAGCTCATTTTATAGGCGCACATGTGTAGATCTTCTTCATGAGTTGTTGGAATTTTAGTACTTTGGTCCACTAATTTTTTTGCAATTTCAAAAGAGCAATTTACAATATATAGAATACAAAACTTGTGTTACAACTCATAAAGTATTATACAAAAAATAGAAAATGAGGAAATCATACTATTCAAAAGAAAATTAATACCATGTTTGTTTTTGATCTTTTTTTGTTTAAAATAGACAAACTCTGTAATAGTCGGAGCCGGTACAATAACAACCACAACAATAATAATAATAATAATAATAATCACAGTACATATTCTCATGACTCCCCATCACATCGTGGTTCGGAGACGGAGGATTTTTCGGAAAGTGACTGTGAAAAAGACATTGATATTTGTGATGATGACCACAAAGTGACATCGTCTTCAGCGGAAACGCCTGTGAGTCTCAAAGACTTGGATGAAGATGAGGATGATGGGATTTGTAGTCCTGGAGACCGAAGTTCTCCCAGTGACGACACCAGTACCGCCACTACTGGAAATAATACAAACAACAACAACAATAGTAGTAGTAATAATCGTAATTCTAGTAGCAACAAGAAAAGTTCCAAGAGCTCACGAAATAAAGTTGAAATGAAGGGACGTTGCAATTGTGACGAACTCCTTCTAGTCAATTGTCATTTAGAAACCAAAGGTAAATATTATTATTATTAAGTTTATTTTCAAATCTCAAACACTTGAAAAAAATTACAAATTACTTTCAGAGCAAAAAAAAGAAAACCATTATAATTATGAATTATTGTTATACTTGTTTTAAAATCAAAGTACTAATTTTCAAATTTCATTGTCTTATTTTCAGAATTATGGGATAAATTTCATGATTTGGGGACAGAAATGATCATCACCAAAACTGGAAGGTATGTACAATTATCTTTTTACATAATTCCTTTTAGCTTTACCTTTTTCCGACTTCCTTTTCATTATCATTTAGATTCAGATTTCAGATGCCTAGTATCTAGTATCCAGTATAATATTATATATTATGCATTAAAGATTAGAGAGTTGAGAGAAAAGTAGAAAATTAGTTTCAAATTAAATAAAAGTACACACATGCTCATTTCCTCGTGGGTTTTCCGTTTAATGATATCTTTAATATGACATTCATATCATATGTGTTGTTGTTGTATTTAAGTTATAGCTTAGGACTTAGGACACATATGTAGTTAATACATAACATGATATATGATATACCTACATATTACATATACTTGTATGTACACTTTGGCGGTATTTGATACTTACTCTACTCGTATCTTTAATCATAGTGAAATCATATGTTGTTGTTTTATCGTTGAACCTCATTTTGAGTAGTTGGATTTTAATTACAGAATCCCATAACAAATGAGTTACGGAAATTCATATCTATGTGTAAATGTATATGTATTTATGTATGGCTATGCTCTATGCACTATACACTATGCTCATATTATGATTATATACAGCATACAGCGTACAACGACCAACACCGGCAAACTTTACTCTTGTTAAACGAAATGAAAAACTAGATATCCAGTCCACTCGGACAAATTACAAATACAAGTATCTAAACTCTAAACTCCAAACTTTGAATACTCTCGTATGCTCATGTCGAGCTGTAATAATGTGAGGAAAAATAGAGCGGCATATCTAATGTGGCTAATATCTAATATCTAGGTACTATGTAATATGTAATACTTGAGACTCTCTAAACTAGAGCTACTTTTCTCCATTTAATAACTTGAATCTGCAATCGCCGTTGTAATAATTGTTCATTTGGATTTCTTTCCAAGTTAAGTAGAGAGAGAGAGAGAGAGTGAAAAAAATTATCGCCGGGATCTCTCTGTTCTAGTGTCATAAACAGGCTGAGATTTAAAAAATAATTTCATTCTATATGTATTATAAATTATAAACATACATAAGTGTACACTTCTATTTTCTACAGTGTAAAAGAAACTCAAGGTGAATCGAAAATACTTATAATATTGTATAATGCAGGCGGCTTGTACGACATGCTACATACAATAATAAATAAATAAATGATGCATATACAATGTACCGTATAAGTGCTGATAATATGTACAATCTACAATGTACATGTTAGGTGCATGTTTGACTACAAACTACGAGTATTACTTGATACTTGAGTCATAAAGATATATCTGTCCAGGGAAATATGTAGTTCAACAGCACCAAAAATCCAAGAGAATCCAGAATCTAGAATCCAGAATCCAGAACCCAGAACAAAAATCAAGTATAATAAAGAAAGAGCTAGAAAAGTAGACTAAAATTATATTATGTATTATGGAAGTTGGAAAAGCAGTACCTACATAGTGTTATAATAGTAGAGGTAGTGGTGGTAGTAATTGTGAATCCAGAAACTGGTGCTGGTGCTGGTGCATCCAAGAATGAGGAGAAGACGAAGGTGATATAAAGTTAATTACTTCCTCTCACCTCATCCACCTCTTGGGTTGTAAATATAGAGAGAAGAGAGGAGAGAGGAGAAAGGTCTTATATCTGCCCGTGTATCAGTTGTGTGTGTTTGTGTCGGACTGGACTGACTATGTCTATGTGTGAGTGCTTTGCTAATACGTATCTAATACAGTCAAGAGAGCAGGAGAGAGAGCGATGGATGAATAGAGATAGAGAGAGAAGACTGTTTTTTCCTTCCTCTTCTTTTTCTCCTGTGTACTGTGTAGTACATAGTACATATTCCGAGTTCTGAGCGAACCACCCCGAAACTGGTGCCCTTAGGAAATTTTATGAAACAGACACAAATGATGATTTGTACAGACAGAACCACAATTCTTGCAAAGGATCCGACCGGCTTAATTGTGCCCTCATCATGATGAACATCAACATCAACATTGAGCCTAGCTAAAACTATAAGCACAACACAAGAGAACACAACTCAAAGCTCAAAACTCACAACTCACCGCACCTCTCTCTCCACTCTCCTCTCTCCATGTACATACAATAATTGAGCTAGCTCGAGTCTTCACTACAAGTAGATGTACACATTTTTACACATGCATTATGTAATACTTGTACTACATCTTGTATCTTGTTCTAGTTCTACTTCATTCACTATATAGATAATAATAATACTATTCTACAATCTGTCTACGTCTTCACTGTTCACTCTTCACTCTTCACCTCTGGTCTTGTTCTTGGTCTTGGTCATTCTCTCTTGGTAAAAATTTGACCAAGAGAGCCGCATCATCAAGCTCAATAATATATCCACTGAACAAGCAACCTTTGATTGATATTCCTCTTGTTTCCATGTATGTCTACAGTCTACAGTCTACAATCTATTTTCTATTTTCTACGAGAACCAGAACCAGAAACTGAGCCAAAACTAGAATCTAGAATCTAGATCTGTCCATTCTATCTATCTTTAAAAATAGTTTATGTGTGTGTGTTTATTTCCAAAACGATCTACGAAACATCGGCATTCTCTCAATTTTCTTTGATGAGTGTCTCGGCTCCTCTTTTTAGACTTGAGTCTTACAAGCACGTAGATATATATGTAGTTTGTTGTTGGCAGCAAATATCTACTGTTCATCAGTGAGAAAATGAAATGAAATTGGGAATCGAAATCTTACTTGTCAGTGCTCAAGTTTGTGCATGCATCTATGTTTTCATGTTCGATGGTACGGATGTGTGGAAAAAAGGCTAGAAAAATTAAAACGTTTCATATCATGTGCCTTTAGCTTTTGATGTTTGATTCTTGATTCTCTATTCTCCATTCTTTCATCATCAATCGATTTCCTTCGATTCAATGTTCAGTGCTCAGAATGCTCAGAATACAGTGTACAGTGTATGAGAAACACTTGAGAAAAAAAAAGATACTTGAGAGAGAAAGATACTCGATGATAAGATAATAACATTAGGCATCAAATTCTTTTTAATAGTTTTTAACTCACTCAACTCAACAGCAACAACAGGAACAACAAGACTTTTATCTCCTTTCCTCTATGTGACTTGCATACGAGATCCGACACATCCATCATATTATGCCCACCAAATACCAAATTGTATAATATTAATACTTGACGTATCTGTATCTGTATTACTACTACTTCCACAATTATTATCAATATTACTAACCACTGTTGTCTGTTGTCTGTTGTCCGTCCACTCTGACTAGTAAAATTCATGCATATTGAATGCACAGAACACAAAGCACAAAGCAAATCAACATGTGTAGATAGTAGATAGATACAGAGACATACAATGTCATTTGTTTCGTCGAGTTTTGTTGAGAATAAGAAAATGCTCGAGTTTTTTCATACTTGATATACTTGATTCTTGCTTCTTGATTCTTGACGTGTGTGTAGTGTGTACGATGTACGGTGAACGAATGAGTGAGTGAGTTAACCAGGGAGTTTATTCTACAGTCGGAAATGCAAATAGAAATAGAAACACAAGTACAAGTACAAAACTATACACGTAGTACGAATATGTGTATAGTGTATACATTGCATTTAAAATGTAATTCTTGTCTTTTTTTTTCTTTCTCTCTCTTCATTTTCCCTTGTTGTTCATCAGTGCATGTGCATAATTCTTACATTTAGTGCACATGTATAATGTATACGTATTTTAAATATTTAGTGAGTCCAGTGGACTGTGCAATGCAACAAAAGTCAAAAGTAGGAGATAAAAAAAAGAGAGGAACACAAGTATTCTACTATTCTAGTATTCTAGTGAATTTGAAGGAATATGTGGAAAAAAAGAGCGAGATTAGATCGACACTTTTGACATAATATAACAGATGGTATAAGTACGTAAGGTGAAGTAAAGTAAAAAGTAAAGCGTCCGTCTGAACTGTTCAAACTGAAATATTACAGGAGTACTCAGTGGGTTTCCTCTCCTCGATGTGTGACTTGTTTGGCCTGCACATTGTACATTCTACATTGTACATGTTACATGTATGATATGCGTTATATAGTTAGTAGTTAGCCCCATAAATTTCTCTCTGTTATGTTACACATCATATGAGTATTATGTACATGAGTATTTGGTAGCTCTTTGTTGGTCGTTTGTATTTTGTAGTTTGGAGTGAATACTATTAGGCTAACAGTCTGATTATAGCTCGCACCCTTAAAATTCACAGAGTGATTGTTGATAATTGTTTTATTTCATGTGAATTCATGGTAGTTTAACTCCATTAAATCATCAGCCGTTTCAGTCAGTTTGCATTTATCTAATAGTTGTAAGTTGTAAGCTGTTATTGCACTGTGCCACTTGACTCAATGCTCAATCCTCAATGCTCACAATACACAAGTATATTTGTATGCTTACTCTTAGATAATCTGTGTTCTCTGTACTTGTAACTTGTAAGTAGTAAGTAGTATGTACAAATATGGTATAAATACAATCATTTGATATTTGATGAGCGGCTCATCTTTTCTTCCAAGTAAAATGATCTTATATCTATATATTTTGTGTTTTGTATATACCGTAAGTTATGCGTTACGGTGTGATGATCAGTCCAATGACCAGTATCAAAAAAACAACATTGTATGTGCAGAAAGTAACTATAAACTATAAAATGTACAGAACATAGAATGAGTACAGTTTAACATGGGAACATGAATTATTCGGATGTTTAACTCTGTATATGATTTTGTATGTACAATAATAATAATAATAATAACAGCAACAAACAGTTGTGAATGTTACAGCACATAATATTTTTTACTATGATTTTTCCCTTCAAAAAAGACAAGACAGAAAGAAGAAGTTCTCAGATATACAGATTATGTAATAAAAAGTAAGAAAAAAGATTTAGTGCTAAATGCTAAAGCATAAAATACTTACTTTGTAAAATAATATTTTACTATAATATAACAATAATAATAATAATAATGTACAATAGAATAAGTAGTCGTGTTCATATTTCATATTCGTCTTAACAAGTGATAGGAGTTGACTGGTGCTAATAAGTTGCGTATAATGTGATACATTGTGAGTTGTGAGCATTAAGAATTGTGAATGTGATTCCTTGACACTCTACACACACACTGGGTATTTGAAAATTTTCCGTAATTTTGTTTTTTTTTTCAAAAGGGTTAACCCAACTATAATAATAGTAATAATAATAATAATATAGAAATGCTGTGCAAATGTAATAATGTGTAATAATAATAATAAGACAGTATTTCCACTTGGGTAAAAACCAGAACCAGAAAACCAGAAAGAGAGGCAAGGACATTCCAAATCCAACCGTCGCAAAAATTTCCATGTCTACTACGTGTTAAAAGTATCAGTATCAGTATCAGTGTCCAGTTATCACTGTAATTATTATTAGTTCATCTGTGGAAAATCCATCGACCTTTGAAACTTTTAAAAGAATATTATCCAATTCACGTCTCAGCCTGATTGATTCATCAATTATCAATTCCAGAAGTCCGGAGACACACGATTGGATTATCATTCATTGTGCACTGGCCCTATACATTCAATATTAAGTGCACATGTCACGTTATTCCATATCAATTATTACTCTACTACTTTTATTACGCACGTATCCTCCTTTCTCAGGTTTAATCTAAAATAATAAGTATCAAGTCGTGTGACTTTGACAAAAATTCATAGTTCATAGTTTTTCTTAATGAAATTAATAAATGAAATTTTCATGCCAGGTAGACTTCAAAATTAACTGCAATATTTTTGATAAAACTTAACCTCACTCTAGAGTGAAAAAGACTTATCTAGAATCTAGAATCTAGAGAAAAGTTCAATAGATTATAAAGTTATTTGCTGTTTACTCAAGCCGTCAAATTATTGAACAGTAATGCTCATTGAATATGATGTATGATAAATGATAAATGCAATATCTATTATCTATTCACTTTTGCCGATTGTCTATTCCATCTTTTGTATTATAACTCCATGTAAATGTTTTTCTTCTTCTTCATATTATCAATTATTGAACTGACATGACAAGAAAACAAAAACATAGTACACAAGAGAAACCGCAATACTTTGTATAACTCGTAGGATGCTCATTGAATTGAGTAGTGTAATAATGTACTGCATCTACAACAGACGGAAAAGCTTGGAGGTGAACCATCATGTTGTTTTCTCAATTTATTACCTTACTTGTCTACTTCTGGAACTGGAATTGAAAATGAAAATTGGAATGCAAGTACCTTGTACAATGTACATATTTTCTTTCTTTTGCATCTTCTTCTCGCTTGAATGTACATTTTTTTAATACACTCAAGACTCAAGATACACAATACACAATGTAGAGAAAAATGAGCATTGGACAATGTGAAATATAAAGCACCATTTCACACATGTATAATTTAATCTATGTATTAGACAAGGATTTTTCTAATTGTTCATGTTCAATTTATTGTTGATGTTTGATGTTTATTGTGTACGAAACATTGCAAAAACAATTTAATTGTTGTATTCTTCTATTATCTTGTATCTAATGACATGGTGAGAATTTTAGTGAATGAAAATTCTATTCATCCTTTAGGATAAATTTATTTTCTAGCCCTTTGAACTGCCAATATCAATATAATATAAACTTTTAATTATTATGGAAATTTTTCCCCCCGCCTCAATTTCTCATATCGCACAACTCACAACTCACAATGTCATGAAACCATAAAACCATGAAACTAAAGGCAGTCTGCATGACGTACATATGCATTGTACACTGTACGATGCACACCCGAGATTCATTTTCAGTCATTTTTGGACATTGATACTTTTTCCCGATTTTGGCACGTTGAACGTTGAACATTGAAGGTTGAATGGGAAATATGCAAAAGAGGAAAAAGAGATACATTCTACATTCATAATGATAGAAAAAGATGGGAGTGAGCATGAGAT
Source organism: Sminthurinus signatus (assembly GCA_019776565.1). Taxonomy (NCBI): domain Eukaryota; kingdom Metazoa; phylum Arthropoda; class Collembola; order Symphypleona; family Katiannidae; genus Sminthurinus; species Sminthurinus signatus. The sequence goes on from JABASP010000373.1 coordinate 44,624, forward strand.
GGAAAGATGTGTGTTGTCTCTTGTCTCTTGTTCCTGGTTGTTGACTAGATGAAAAAAAAAGAACATGAAATGTGAAATGTAATCCCAGTGGAAGTGTCGCGTCAATGGGCATGAGTTGGGCGAGAGTGTGGTCGTAGAGTGGAACGGTCCGGAACATACTTTTGTCAATTTCACTGTAGAAAATCCGAGAGGACTTTTCATCCTCTCTGTCTGTTGTCTGTCCCTTTCTCTGTACTCGCTGACTCGTCCAACTTTGGGATGAAAGTTGGAATCATTTACAAGTATGTACATTCAGGAAAGCTATAACATGTGTAATATAAAAGTAAAATATATGCATGGAGTATGAAGTATGAAGTCTGTGAACTTTTGGTACAAGTCAGTAAGAGAAAATACATTGAAGATGAAACTTGTCCGCACCGAACCTGAATAACCCGGGCTTGTTGGCTGTTGGCTTGTTCTCACTCGTTACTCGTTTCTCGTTACGCAAAGACTCGGTTGCTGCTCGTTGTTGAGAGATTGAGTTCATGACAAGTCAGCAAAACCAGCCAGAAAAAAGGAACATTCATTCGCTTGTTGTTCCTTCGATAATCAAATCTAGTTGAGGGGTCATTTCATTTATGATGTGCAGAGCAGAACGAGACCTCAATTACCCTTTTCGTCTCTTACTCACTCTTTTCCATGGATTTTCCATATGTACATTCCTCTTGCTATTATATACTTGTTCGTTGTTACTTGTGACTTGTGAACACTTGTGTCTCATAAAAGATTACAAGCCCACTGTTTCAACTTTTGAGAGTTGAGAGTCAAACAAAAATCCTGCATACACAATACATACTTATATCTAGTCAAAAAGTCATATTCTATTTCAAAATGTCAATTTACACTTTACACTTTGCACTATACATGTACATGTAAAAGTATTGAACATGTAGCATGCATTGTATGGAAATTGTTTTCATGTTCTGTAAATCATACATGTATTTAATTTTACACAGATGCATGAAAACTGAAAACGAAAAAAGAGGCTCCCATGCTCTTCGCTTCTGTCGATGGATCTCTTCTTTCTTTTTTCCTCTCCATTCCATGTCTATAATATGTAATATGTAATAGTTGTCAAAGGCCGAAAATAAAAAAGTAATATTGCCTTTTTTACAGGGCAAAAAGTGGAAACAGTGACAAGTTTCTGTGGAGACTTGTAGAAAAAGAAAAAGGAAAAGAATCAGTGAAAGAGAATTACTTGTTCAAACTTCCTAATGAGCAACATATCTACAAATTTGAGCTTTGAGCTTTGAGCTCAAGCAGTACTTACTTACTTGTATATTGTACACATACATAAAAGTATTATGTAGTTAGTTACAAGTTACAGGTTTTTAGATAGATTCCGTAGACAAGGCTCAAAGTTGTGCCTCTAGTACATTTACTACATTTACTTGTATCTTGTATTATATAGTTTGGAGTTTGGAGTTTTGATATAGAGCTAATGACGTCTTGAGGGATTTTTTTAAAAGTTTTTTTTTAGAGTTTTCGCTCACATTATTACACTTATTACACTCTCACACTTTTATTATACTTACATTCACTGTTCAACAGTATATGTATAGATGTATAGACATATAGATATATATCATTATAGGCATAGATTGAGGATGGCCATAATACAACTACAACAGATAAAAAAACTCAAGTATGTTGTATTCTGTAATTACTACTTTTTTCTCCATATGGAATAATATTTTTCTTCTCACTTTGACTAACCATGTACAATGTACAGTGATGTACAATGGACAACTGAAGGAGCTTTTATGCATATAAATACAGTGTACATTGTACATTCATAATTCGTATTATACTTTGAACCTTAAGGTTATACGTTATACATTATATGTACTCAAAACTCTCAACTAGCAACAACTCAACTTGTATACATCTTCATACTTGCTTCAGAAGGAGTAGTAGCACCAAGTTGTAGAATGATGGAAAGATGAATGATGATGATAATAATAATAATATCGTTGGTGAGACAAAATACAATATATTTCATACATGTAAAATGTACTTGTACTTTGTATGGCATTCAATCTGGTTTTCAATAGTCCTAAATATTTATTGACGACTGTATAATTAAAACAATCCTGTTGACGGCCTAATAATTAGGTTGAAAAAATCAAATGTCTTTCTCTCACTCAATAGTTCTCACTGTGCTAATCATCGGAATACAAATTCCAAATCCAACACAGTTTAAACTAAACTAAACATTTAATACATAATATCTTGAACATTTATTCCTATTCGTATTCATATTGTGTACTGTAAGAGAAATGTAATGATGATGATGATGAGTGAGTGCATTTACTAATGTATAATGTGTAATGAGTAATAAAGCTTCATTTTTGTACATTTAATGTAATTATCATGTATAACAAAACAATTCTCACAATTTACTTGAATGCTCGATGCTCGTACAACGTCCGAAGCTTTATAGAACAGCATAGTACATGAGGGAAAAATCACATTGAATCATTTTTTATTTAGGTTTTTCTAATGGGCATAATGTGTTAAGAGTACTTTTGGGATTGGAAGTTTTTTATTCCACTCAACCCTGGTACATGTAGTGTGTAATGTGTATCTATGAATTTATGCAGATGTGTATAGTGTATAGTCTCATAAAAAAGGGAGGTTTCAACTGCATTCGTATTTGTATTTATTCCAAGGGGAGGAAAATGAATCAGAATACATAATACATAATACAGACATTAGAAAGCTGTAGAATGACACAACACACAACACGTAACTTATCTTCATCTATAGCACTTGACGAAAGATGAGAGAAATTAATTTAATTTTATAGACCATCCAATCATTTTATTATTTATCAGCATCTCTCAGTTGTCAGTCCAGTCGTCAGTTAGTTGGGGAAAAGGAGATTTAGATTAAAGGTTTCTTTACAGTTTAAATACTATTATACATATATACATGATATAAATGTATGTCGTATCATATACTAGTTTTTAGTTGATAGCTTGATGGAATTAATCTATTTCCAAGTGTCTGTACTCATGTCATGAAATTTGATGACTAGTAATAATTATTATTACTATTTTTATACAGAATTCAGACTATATACTTAATGATTACTAACGACATTTTCTATATCACGGAATATTGGTTTTCCATGTTAATGTTATAAGTATGATTTTATTATGAGGGGTTGAAATCTTTAAATGATTTGCTAGAAAAAAAGATGATTAGGATTGAAATAAAATAATAATAATAATTATTATTATGTATGATCATGACTCTGTTTCTGTTTCATGGTTTAAAAATGTTATCACTATAAAGTATATAAGATATAAGCATTTCTACTAGATGAATATTGATTATATATTTTTTATGTGGTAACTATATTTTAGACTATGATATAGAGTGTAGAAGGTCGGTCATCTTCATCCTTTCCATTGAATTTGATCCTTCACCTTTTCTCAATGAATTTTATGTAATGTTAACTCCATTTTAAGTGTGTTCGCTCATATTATAAAGTTTTATTTTTTATTTTTATTACCTTTGAAAGATAATATGAATTATTTATATAATACTAATAATAATAATAATAACTCATACTCTGTTCAACTGTCGTTTCTTTATCAAATTTTTGGATTTGGATTCAATCAAGAATTTTCCAATGTACGATGAATTCTATAATAGTTATTTACAGTTTATTTAGTTCTTTTTTTTGAGCATACAAAGTATTTATTTGTGGTTGTGTTTAATATATTACACCTATTCATGATTTATGAGCCATAAAAGCATGTCAAAGGAAATATTATATTATCCTTATCACTCGTATTAAAAATATACATGATACATGATCATTGAACATTGATAAAGTTAAATCTATCAGACAAATTTATACTCTATTACACTAGCTGACTATATTTTTTGAGCAATCAAATTTAAACATTTAAAACTTGACCATATAATAATATTAATACAAAGTTTCTAATGAGTATAATTTTTATACGTTGCGAAAAACGTAATAAAAATAATGTGCATGGAGATTAGAGATGCTCATGTTCTAATTTTTTTTTCTCTGTAAATACTCTCCAACTGCCATAACTTATTTTGTACATCTTTATTTTACACTCGATTTTTTAAAATGCAAGTATATTATGATGAATTTTCTTATTCAATTAACTTGATAATCTTTTTCCTAAAGTAAGACAAGATAAACATTTGTTTCATTTGTATGATATTTAATTTAAAAGGAGATAATAGTTAATGCAGTTTATTTGAGTGGGTTACAAAACGTTAAACGTTATTACAGAGATACAAGTATTGTATTGTTTTGTAGTAATTTGTCAGATTCCCTACTCTCCTTATAAGCCACTGATCAACAATCTCTGATCTTAATCTTTCCTCAATATATCACAATGTGCTTATTATTTTGTCTAATGTTTTCAATCTTTGAAATTGATGAACATTTTTTTTTTGTAGTATCCTTTCCTTTTCAGACCTTCATCCTAAAGCGTGTAGTGTGTAATATGTAATGTGTAATGTGTAATATGTATCATCAATGTTTGTATTGACGTATAAATTAGTAACAGTATTTTCCTTCATTAGAAACTGCTTGAGCAAGCATCAAACAGCGAGCAAACATCCAACATCCAACACTATATAGTATATAGCTGTGGTTAATTATAAATAAATAGTAAAGTATGCGTGCATTAGAGATTAGAGTGCAACACCCAAGTTTGAAGTTACAAAGATAATTTGTTCACCTAGTTAAGCTTCAAATGCAGCATGAAAGTTATCATAGAATTTTTGAATTTGAAAATTGGAATTATTCAACACTGATATGATATTATTGTAATTAGTAGAATGCACATACTTAGTTGCAATTTTGCAGTTTGTATAGGTGTTGTTTTATTTATTTATTTTCCATGTACAATGCACACTAATTTACAGTACTAATATTTTTTATAAAAGGTAAAGTGCATGTATGCAGTAATAATAATAAGTAATAAGTTACCATTGCCATTTCTAATTTTTGATTTTTGATTGTTGATGATTGATAAGACAAAGAAAGAAATGAAATGAAATCCTTCATTTTAACTGTAAAACTGCAATAATCGTGCAAAAATCATGAGATATTGGAATTTATTTCAATCAGTCTTGAGTTCTGAGTTCTGAGTCAAAACAAAACAAAAAGACAAGTGAGAGAGAGAGAGAGAGAGAGAGAGAGAGAAGAAAAAGAAAAGAAGGCAAAATATTTTCCTTTGTAGATAAAATCCCGTCAAAGTGAGACTTCACTCGTGCCGCTCACAATAGAGATATGAAATATGTGTAATGGGTGGATTTCTGGTGGATTTGTAGTATACAAAAACAACAGTTTTTGTAGATATGGTATGCGAGTTTTTATTTTTATTGCTACTTTGAACCCTACTTTGAACAGTAGACACTAGATACTAGATACACATGTTATATCTATGTGTAAATGTGTAATACTTGAAAAGGTAGGTAATTTTTTTGTAAGAAAAAGGTGAGAACGAGGGTAATAACAAACATTTAATAATAATATACAAGTACATTATATATTTTATTAAGTTAGGGTCACACACAAAAAAATTTATGAGCAATCATTACATTGAACATAGAGTGTAGAGTGTTGCAAATTTCCTGCCCTCCAGACCAAACCAAACCAAGCAAAGGCAGGCTAGACTAGACTCCACAACAAAGAACCAAGTCCAAGACACAAATTGCAAACTCGTATTGAATTTATTGACGAAAAAATACAGAATGTAGAATGTTGTGTATTGTGTAGTGTGTGTAGTGTGAACTCACCTTTTCAATTCTCAATCCTCAACCCTCAACTCACTGGTCAAGACAAATGAATAGTCATCATAATCGCATCATAATCATAACCATAATCATAATCATAATCACAAGACGTTTGAAACTGCTTGCGGTATTTCTTGGATTTTCTATCTGTACGATATATTATATATTATACGCAGTTGAGACAATGAAATGTAATATATGATGATAGATGTACTCATACAAAAATAATAATATAGGAATTAAAGTAAAATATTCTGTTCATCATTCATTATAGAGCTTTTTCCTTTTCTTTTGGCTTATTGAGGGAAAGCCAAACCAAGCCAACATGAAGCATAGTGTATAATAAACAGAATGAGGGAAAAGCAATATGTAAAATGTAAAGGTGCATGATGAGTTGGAGTTTGAGTTTGATGGGAGATAGGGAAATGTCCTACGTGTAAATATGTACATTGTACATTAACTTTTGTACACACACAACACACAAGTCACAACTAGTGTTTTCATTATACATTATACAAATTGTTGTTGCACATACTACAACACATGAACGAGTAGTTGTAGTGAGTAGTGAGCAGTAGTAGTAAGTAGTAGTAGTAATAATAATAATAATAATATGTAAAGTTGTGTGAAGAAAAAAAAAGCTGACGATGATCGCTTCATACGATTACGATTACGATTACCATGCCATTAGCAGCTAGCAGCACTTTGGGCAAAGGAAGGAACTTCTTGTTGTTAATGATTCTTTGATGCTTTGCTCTTAAATTAATGATACGTAGTGGCATATGGAAAGGCGATGAAAAAAATTTCTCCGTGTACAATGTACACTGGGCATTTTTGGCCTGTCCATATAAAATCCACCAATATAATATGTACGCATATTATTATTATTATCATTACAATGGTTGCTGTTGTTGTTGTTGTTGTTTTGATGTTTTTGATGGTTTTGTATAATGTGAATTTGAATTTGAATGTTCTGTGGCTACCTCAAGTCCAGACTACTCGAGACAGACAGATATAGAGATATACGCATTTGTACATGTATTTTTGTTCCATCTATTTCCAGTTCTAGTTTTAGTTCTAGTTCCAGCGACAAAATTAGAACTAGTAAATAATTTTTAGGTATAATGTGTATAATTACATCATTATCCATATCCATAATATTCATCGTCTGGGCACCGGACAAGTCCAACTCCAACTCCGACTCGCAAGTTTTACTGTCCATGTCCATAAGGGTGTAATTATTGGTAGGATTTCCCACATTTAAATACTCAGGCTCAAGAGTCAAGGTGATGCATAGTGCATAAGTAAGCATTTAGGATTTATTTACCACGTTTCTTACGTGGTAAACGTGATCTATAATCTAGATTCTAGATGCTCCATGCTCAATTTTAGATATTAGATTAAAAATGTTATTTTTTTTCAAGTTCCAGAGAATGATGATTCATAGGAAGAAGAAAAATAATAATAATTTTTATCACATCATGTAAATTTTAATTTCAAATAAATTGTTGGGTAATTTAGCTCATTTCATTCATTTGTTTGTACAATGTACATACGGGGGGATACGTGCCTCTAACTGTGTACAAAGCCTACGAGTCTGCCCCATTAACTATCTTGTGATTAGCGGAGCGTCGCTATTGTGTGTTGTACACTGTACACTGTATAATGTATATTGTCTTGTATTGTATGATATGATATCGTATCGTATTGTGTGAATGAGACTGAGAAAGAGAATGAAGATACTGTGTCTTGTTGTCATTGTCATTGTCATGAGTTGTGAGTTGTGAAGGAAATGAAGGGAAAAAGTGCCGCCGTTCCAAGATTTAATGTTTCAGTATCCAAAACATATGTATAATTTAAGTGGAATGCTTGTCGTTAATTGAGTAAACAAGGAAGACAAAAGACAAAGTGTATGTACAATGTACAATGTACAGATGTTTCAATAAAAATCAAGAGTAATTTGTTTCCCTTGCCCATTCAATACTTTGTAAAATTATTGTTTGTCCTGAGTGGTTCAAAGTGAAGAAAACATGCGTTAAGATACTAATCTCAAGAGTTATGTGTACACCGTACAATGTACAATGTACAACGAACCACTAGTTAGATATTAGATATTCGTATAACCAGTGCCATGCAGTAAAGAAAAGTAAAGTAAATAAAGTAGATAGTTGTACAGTGTACAGTACACGACAAAGTAATATTGTAGATATAGATAAAAGATATAAGGTTTAAAGAGAGAAGGAGAGAGAAAGAGAGAATGACAAGAAAGTGGACACGGTCTTTTGAGCTCACGAAAGCACGACAAGTCAAGTCAAGTAACTTGACTATTGACTATATTATACATACATTTACTCCAGTCTATCTATATATTGATGTTTATGCATGTATTATATCATTACCGTCTATCTCCATCCTTATCCGTGCATCCACTTTACAGGATTTTCCGTATGTTGACAACATACATGTGTAGAAAACTAGATGTTAGAAACTAGAAATAGTCAAACATTATGAAATAGTTATTTCCAAAAGAATGAAGATAAAGGTGAATGTTGAATACTGAATAGCTGTATATACTTTGTATATACTTTGTATGAATGTATGTATGGAGCCGATACCTTGTATCTTGTATTCTGCATAAATTACCGCTTTTAGAGACGAGAAACAGTGCAAAAAGAGATAATGTGAACACATTTTAATAAGCATACTTGAGCATTTGAAGTTTTGAGGAATTTCTTAAACATACAAAATACATGCACAAACATTCATGTATAATGCATAATGTATAAAGTATAAAGTATAAGACATGACTTTGTCTTAGTTTATTGTTTTGTAATGTAATATTATACTGTATTATTTTTCACTGTACAGTTTAATGCATAACTGCAATAAACTAACACCAAGTTGAGTTTGAGTTTGAAAGAAAAGGAGTGGTAGTGAATGAGCGACAGAGGAAAATATAATATGCATAATATAATATGATATGATATAGCTATGTATGATTTTATGTATTCAAGATAGAGTCAAGTTTGAGTCTGTTTTCATTATGTACAAATTGTATTGAGTTTTAAAGAGTACGAATACGAGTACGAGTTGATTTGATGATGTGGTGTTTGCGTGTGTACCATTTTTGTCCTCTCTTGTTCTCTTCACTCATACCTTACATATTGTACATTACATATGCCCGGCTTGTAGTTGTCAAGTGATATTCATTAGTTCTCAATTCTCAATACACGCCACATCAAAACTTGATTATCACCATCTCTGTTGAACACCACTCACTCTTTCACTCACTCACTCACTCAAAACAGAATTGCACTTTGAAACTTTGAACAAGCTGGTTATTACTGACTATGAGCTGTGAGCAAGTATAAAGGACAAAGTATGCATGTGAAATGTAAAATGTACAATGTCGTTTTTATGTATACTATAAATGCACATTTGTTCGTGTATGTTTGATGCTTGGGCTTGTTGAAAAATGTATAGAAATATTGAAAGAGGGATTTAATCTGAAATCTCTAATCATGGTGACTAGTGACTACAAATGACGTACATATCCAGTGACAAGCCTAACACAACATAACATTTACATTCACATTCACACATTGATTATTTGCCTGATTCTAAAAGGCAGCAACGCCTTTTCACAGTGATCTACATCATGATAGCAAACCTCTAGCCATCTATTCTATCCGTCTATATGTGTGGAAAACTCTATACTCTCACATCAAATGTAAAAAGCTTCTTAGCATTTCTCTACTTATGTACGTGCACCAAGAGACAAATATATAAATATGAACATTCCAATTTTTTATTGGTAATCTATAAGCGTGTAATATAATTTCAGTCCAAATTTTTCTGACACATTTAAATTTCCACTTTATTCCTCATTTTTTTCTATGTATAGATAGATATAGAGAATTTTGTATAGTTGTACATTGATAGCACTCAATACTCAATATAATTGTAGGGAATTGTATTGAGAGTTGAGAGTTGAGAATCAGCCCTTCATATTGAAAATCACATTATCTAGTTCCGTTTGAGTAATTTTGTTGTAGGAACTAATGCAAGCTTTCCCTCACCAAAGAGGGAAAGAGAAAAAAAGAGAACCGGGAAAAACTAGGTGTCCACTTATACACTTACTTATTCTCTATACTCTATACTCTCGTTCATGTATGAAATGTATTAGATACATTTTATAGTGAGTCGTTTATGTGAAAGAGCATGCTCACAAACACGATATGCGCAATAGAAATAGAAATAGAAAAATTGATTAGGCTTTGACTTATTACTGTTTTCCTACAGTCTGTATAAGTTGTATGTTATATAGATACGATTGATGTATGTATGTATAGTGGGATTGCAATATTCCAAAATAAAAGAATAGACTCGTTTCAGTCATTTCTATTTCCTGTGTCACTCTTCAAACAGTGAATGGATGTACATGTGTAATGTGTATACATAATATGAATGAGCCCATCGGCTAGACCGTATAGGTCATTATTCATTTTATTTTGATGCCTTGTTCCTGTCCGTGCATCCAGAATTCAGAATCCAGAGAGTAGAGAATAGGTGCACGGTTTTTTATACTGTCGGGTTTTTTTTCTCTTATTGTTTTTTGAGACTTTGCCCTCTTGTTTCATGATTATACATTATACATGAAAAGGAAAAGTTGCATAAACAATAAATGCACACATGTATATTTAATATGGATCGTCATGTTTCTAATAGCTTTACCAATATAAATCCTATGCTCTTTTTTACAGCACAACATACAAATATCATGTAGCCAAATCATGAAAGAATATGAAAGAGTGTTTAATTACTTGTAGAATTTCAATTTTAACGGAAATAGTAAAGTTGAGAGATAAAAAGGTTAGAAAATGGTTGAAAAGAGTCTAAATTGTTACTATTATTACTAGTATTCAAATTTCAAAGGATGGTCTGTATTCTGTATACTTTGTATACTTTGTATGTGTACTTCAGTGGGGCAGTAAAATGTATAATTTATGACTGAACTGAGATTTTAATTTATCTGTAAAGTAATAAAAAGTGTAAGGAGACATGTTCATTTGGCTTTCTTGTTAATTTCATTTACTCATCTCAAGTCTCAAGACGAAGGTCTCATGTACATCTTCTTTGTACATATTCATAAATTCATGAGCTGTGACTTTTATAAACAAAAATATCTCTTCCGATTTCTTTCATTATTTATATTGAACATTCTACATGTACTCAGTATTCAGTATTCAATTTTGACTTGGTGAGTGAATAGAGGATTTGACGACGTGACGACGACTAGAGACTAGATTCGATGACAAAGTTTGGAGTTTTTGAGTCTTGAGTCTTGAGATTTTGAATTTGCCCCAGTTGAACTCTTCACATGTGAGTGACTATTTGTTTGTCGCATTTTAATGTAAAGATGTGTGTAATAATGTCAGGATCGTGACCACCTATGACCTCACCATAAACTGTACTGTCATACCCACTGACGAGTAAACGGATATGCATGCACGTACACAAACTTCTCCTATGTCTCATATATTACATATCATTATTATTATCTATACCTCTTCAGAGAAAATGTATCACATTCAGTCGAAAAAAATCTTCATTATGTATCTGAACAGTATTAAAATGAGTGTGATAGGAGCTTTTTATTTAAAAATAATTCTCCTCCTTAAATTCTCATTAGTGGAATACCCGACTGGCACTGTAATTTTTTTTGTAACGAATATTGTAAGAAATTTTGTAAAAAATCCGTTGTTGTAAGAAAAATTGTACAAAGTATCAGAAAAAGTTACATTTTGTA
>JABASP010000374.1:0-56227 GCA_019776565.1 Sminthurinus signatus
ATATGACCTTTTTTCGATTGAAACTAAATGGAGATTGGCTGTACTGGTAACCAGTGTACAGTATACAGCATCAATATTGACATTCTCATTTTTTACCCTACACCAAGCAACAAAACAAAGTTGTACAATAACAAGGCCGTCAGGGGCTTTAGACTACAAGGAAAGCAACGAAAGAATACATGTATATTTTATACTACACACAAAACGCCTTCCCTCAATCCAGCTCCCTTTTTGAGTTTTGAGTTTTGAGTTCTAAGGTTCTCCATCATTCGCTACTCAGTACAGTGCCGAGTGCAGAGTACAGGCACAGCTTCAAAATAAGCCATAGATGCTCCGTACTCCATACTCTATACAATAACTCCATACATATGTGTTGAACATGCAACATATTTTCCTTTCCAGTCTTTTTCCATATTGGACATTGGACATGGAAGTAGGAGAAAATGACAAGTTCAATCACAAATCCAACAAGAACATACTGTTTTAATCCATCTGGGGAATGAGGAGAATGAAAAAAAAACTGATTGTGAATCAGAATCAGAATGACTATTGAGCATTGAACTAGTTATGGGATGATCATGATCATGATTATTATTATTATTATTATTATTACTATTGCTAGAGGAGAATGGAGACTGTGGGAGAAGAAGGAGGAGAAATAATCATAGTAAGGTTTTTAATATGACCCGTAATGAAAATGCAAAGTGGATTTATATCCAGAGCACTAGATATATATATTCCATCTGTATATCCTGCAAATTACTAGGGAATGGGGTTGGATTACACTATCCACGAACCATGAACCATGAACATGTATGTTTAATCTGGAATAGAAAATATCCTGTACAATATGCATAAAAATAGGTAGTAGACAGTAGCCATATCAATACTCCAGATTTGAGATTCATACTGAGCATTCTCGGTCAATGGTACCACATATATTATATATTGGTATTGGTTTTGCTGGTAATGGTAGTAGAAAAAAGATAGGTTTGTATTTTGTATTTTGTGTAAATCTGTTGGCCTAAGTGGAAATGAGAAATTTCGGAACGACATATGTTCAAGTACAGCATACATCACACAGAATACAGAATACAGAGAGGACAGAGGGCAGAGTAAGAGAGAGTGATGGTCTCAAAGGAGGGATCATGAAAGAGTGCACATACGTTCCCCATACACAAGTCATTCTTCCAAATCTCCAAAATGTGAGACCCTAAATATGTCCATGAATTATTTCCCGTTTCTATGTATATGTAATATGTATGTAGTATATGTAGTTTGTGGAGAAAAGCTATAGGGCTATAGGCCTTGCATATAGATGCACAATGTACATAATACATAATATACCTACATATTATTACATTTGTGTGCTGTGTTAGAATGAAAAAATCTTCACGGTTAAGTTTTTCGCTTTAATTGTTCCATCTCGTCTCTAGATTCTCGATTCTCGGCTCTCCACTTCCCAGACATTAAATATAAGTATTATGCATTATACCGTGCTTTAGACGTGCATTAGAATTGAAATTACCACGGTAGATCCCGTACAATCTAGTTAGAAACATTAATACATCACACATCACACATCACATTGAACATTATTTATTATATTGTTTGTGAATGCGTGACGAAAGAAGGTCCATTAAATCAATTATTGCAAAATTGAAATGTCACTTTTTCCTGACAATGTCTCACTTGTAACTTCTATCGTCTACCGTCCTCCGTCACTCAGATCTCAAATCATTCAAATGTTTGAGTTTTGAGCACAAGGCATATCTAACATTGACATGAAATGCAATGACTCTTCATTTTCTATTTCCTAATTCTTAGTTCTAATGCGTATAGCGTATAACGTATTTAATTAATGTATATCGATTACCAATCAGTAATTAATATCAATTTATGAATCATGATTAAGAACTTTTATTACAAAATGCAACATTTCTCTGTCCTGATGAAGAATAATGTTTTGTTTGAGATTTAAGAGCGAATACATAATATGTATAAAAATGCTGGTTTTTTAGTTAAAAAATGAAATTATATGATACTCGTTTGATAAGGACCTTATCTACACGGGACGGGAAAAGAAAAATTACAAAAGTTTTCATAACTCAAGAACACTAGAACTAGAAATAAAAAGTAGAAAGTAAATACTAGATGCTAGATGCTAGAGATAGAGCATGAAAGAAGGAAAGAATGAAAAAAAAACAGGAGCAGATTGTGAAAAAGCTGGAGAAAAAAAAAGTTGATTATGTGTTATGTGGAGCATCAACGTTAAAAAGTATTATCATTACAGAGTGCAGATTGCACTTGTCTCAGCCTCCAGTCTCAAGTATCCAGTACCCAGTCTTCATTTTCCATGTTATACTGCACATTGTAAATGTATAGAAAGTAGTTGAGAGGAGATTCTCCAGCCGAGCCGGTCATTGACAAAAAACCAGAGAGAGAGAGAGAGAGAGAGAGAGAGAAAGAGGGGATGAGTATTTTCCTTGTCCAAATCATCCTCGTGATACCATCATCTAAAATCTAGACTCTAGACTCTGGTATTATGGTTCAAGTTCCATGTTAAAGTAAACAGACAGACAAGTACAACATTCACAATTCACACTGCACAACACGCAGTGTACATTGGTGATATTTATATGCAGTAGTAGTGGTGGTGGTGGTAAAATACATGTGTAGCGTTTAGACTGTACAGTGTACAGTGTGGACAAAAGAGGGATGAGAGGGAAGTTTGTGGAATAAAATGATTGGTAGTCTCACTTAGGCTGTGTGTAAAACCGAAAGAGTAGGGAGTATAATAATATATCAAGATATAGCATACTGTATATAAGTACGACGATTAGGAGATTCCTCTTTCATCCTGCTTCTGATTGGATTGGATTGGATTGAATTCATATCCCAATGTACATTGTATGTACATGTGCAAGGGTAAATCAACAGTGTTTTACCAACTATCAAGTACAAAGTACAAACTACAAGACTTGCCGCTATATACCCATATCAATTCCTTCCTTGTTACGTGTTACGTATTACGTATTGTTCTCCCTTCTTTTTCCAACTTGAGCTTCAGCTTCGGTTTTCCGGGGGTTTCATCTCAAGCGGTGCTCTAGAATGGAGACTCGGGATGCTGAAGCTGGAGATGGGACTGAAACTGGTTCTGGTTCTGGCTCTGGCTCTGACTGTGAATACAAGTTTTGCCATGCGACTTTGTATAAAACTTTGAGAGCACAGTTCTAAACCACCAGTCACCAGTTGGTCTCCGTCATTTGTGCTCGTCAGACTTGTGATCGTCACATGTATTATATAGTAAGTTTTCTCTGAATCTCCGAATACGAATACGAGTCCGAGTTATACGTGTAAATTGGAATTTGCCATTCATTTATACTACAAACTAAAAACTATCTACTATCTAAAAGTTTCATGTAATTCAACTTTTTACACCATTTACACAGTTTTACATCTCTTGGAAAGTGCACATCAAATCGAGGGTTTCTTCTTCAATTGTGGAAGAAATTCATGCCATATACTACATACAAGTACATACGATGTACGATATATATGAATTGGCCTGAAATCATCGGATAGAAAATCCAAAAGTTTTTTCTGGAAAATCACAAATCAGAAATCTGAACTGGAACACAAGTTAAAGTGGAAGTTTACTCAGAATCAGAATCAGAATCCAGAATAGAGAATAGAGAATGTCAAGTGCGGAATAAGGAACGAGTTTTCGTTTCTAGTGGACATGAAATCAAATAAGTAAAACTAATACATATTTAATAGGGGTCGTAATGAGTTTCCCAGTTCCAACTCCAATCCAAACTTGCTACTGACTCCCATACATTTCCCATATTGTTGATTTTTCCACCACGAGTGAAGTGTGTGTAAGGTGAATGAGGTGATTGAACATCTGCTCACGACCCCTACTTTTGTAATCCATTCATTCATTTATAGTTTGCCCTTCTCTCTCTTTCTCTCTGTCTCTGTCTCTCTCGTCCTCTTCACAATAAATGTACACAGACAGCCTCAATACTCAATACTCAACATGAACTCGTGTGTGTAAATAGTGAAGACATACTTTTTTTATTGTGACACCAGTTCCAAAATCTTAGTTGTGGATTTTTTTTATTGAAATCAATATTGCTTTTGATTTAAGACTACTTTTTCACATTTTAATTGTTCGGTTACTTACCCAAGTTTAGCTTTAACTATGATTCAAATAATAATTACTCATAATTAATGTACAAATCACAAAGTGACAGTGAAATACGGTAAACGGTAGAAAAAGTAAAAGTGAATTTGTTTGTATTTGTAATTTGTAAGTTGTAATGGGATTAGCAGAAATTCGTTCCGTGTCTAATCATCAACTTCTCAACAGTCGATCAGTGGATCAGACGATAATGACGATAATGAATCGATCTCCGACGAGTGCAACTGCCGTCACGACAATGAACAACACTAATAATAATCATAATAATAATAATTCAGGTGGGCAGATTGTGAGGAAAAAACGTACATTTGACATTGCATTCCTCACTGGACAAGAGGAGAATGATCAGGAAGAGAAAAATTCTACAAATAATAATAATAATAATCATACTATTACAAAATCAGGTGGAGGAAAGAGACATAATAATAATAATAATAATTCTAATAGAAGGAATGAGAATGGGAGTGGAAATGGGACGGTGGAAATTTCAAAGATGGAGAGTCCAATTCTAGTGGATGAAAATACGAGTGACTCCACTTCCAGTTCTATTGACGTGATGACAAATGGGAGTCTGAGTGAGACAGAGTTGAATTTAAGTCCATGTCAACCTCGAGGCTCTGGTTCTGGTTCTGGATTTCGTATTTCTCCAACGCCAACACCAACACCGAGTCCAAGTCGGAGTCCCAATGAAGTGGTAATAACTTCTCCGTCCCTGTCTTTGTCATCAAGTCTAAGTCGTAGTCGCCATAGTAATCGAAATACTAGTCGTAATCGCAATAGTAATAGTAAAACTAGTCGTAGGTCTTCTTCACCTCCGTTGACTTCAAATCTTCTCCTCCAACATCAGGCTCAACATCAAAATATTAGTAGCATTGGCATGGGCATTGGCGTTGGCAATCGGAACAAAACTCGTGGAGCTGGTGGAAAAGGTCGTAAAAACAATTCCAATAACAAGAGTACTGGAGCTCGGGAAGAAATCCGGTTTGAATCCAAACGAACCATTGACATAAATCATACGAGTGACTCGTTGAAAATTAAAGAGAACCTTCAATTTTCCTCCAATTTACCCGGGATGGGAATGACCATGACTCATTTGACCTCTCCTCATCCTCATTCTCATGGTCATAGTCACAATCACAATCACAGTCATAGTCATAGTCAACTTCATGGAACCACACAGGATCTGGTCAACTCCCTTCCATTTGCCCTCTTACCTCAAATTGCAAAATTCCCTTCTGTTCATCTCCCCTCACCTTTTTCAGCCAAGATGGAAAAATCCGAGAGTATCAATATTATTTCTTATCCTGGTATTTCCACTTCATCACCGAGTGGGATTTCTCTCTCTAGTTCTGTTCCTTCTGCTTCTTCTGGCGCTTCGGGAGGTAAAATACATCGTCAAAATTCTCAATCACATCATTCCACTCATGGAAGCACCCCGACATCCACATCCGGATCTGGATCTCCCCCTTTTCCAGATCCCTATCATCTCAATATCCAAATTGGGCCGGGTGGCTATCCTTATCCGGGGAATCTCATGCTCCCACATGATTTAAATCGAGCACATAATTTTGGTCATGGACATGGACACGGCCATGCTCTCATCCCATCATCTCAACAACAATCACACCATCAACTTCATCATCATCATCTTCAACAACAACATCAGCAGCAGCAACAACAACAACATCAACAACAGCAACAATCAAATAGTACTTCTATGTCAGCAGTTGTTGC
This sequence comes from Sminthurinus signatus, assembly GCA_019776565.1. Lineage (NCBI taxonomy): Eukaryota > Metazoa > Arthropoda > Collembola > Symphypleona > Katiannidae > Sminthurinus > Sminthurinus signatus. The sequence continues at coordinate 5,942 of JABASP010000374.1, forward strand.
AATGAATGCAGCAGCAGCAGCCACACTCCTCCCGCCATCCTTAACTGCTCTCACACTCCCTGCACAGAATGTGTGTGCCAAGTGTAATATTGGGTTTAGGATGACCTCGGACTTGGTCTATCACATGCGGAGTCATCACAAGAATAATATTGACCCACTCAAGAAGAAGAGGGAGGACAAGTTGAAATGCCCAGTTTGCCATGAAACTTTTAGAGGTTAGTTTTTTTTTTAAATATTCTTGAAATATTTTTGTAATATTTTTTTACATCATATCTTTATTATAAGTAAAAGCTGATTAATATAAAATAAAATACTGAACCTTTTTCTTTTCTTGTGGTCTGTTTTGCAGAAAGACATCATTTGACGCGCCACATGACAGCGCATCAAGACAGAGCCGAGGAAGTTGGACATTCATGATTGAAAAATAGTTAAATTTTAATAATATGTAGTAAACATTGGAGTAATAATAATAATTATTATTATCTTTGTTATTCATGTTTTTATGAATTATGTTTTTCCCGCTACTTTTACTATTGTTATTCTACATAGTTGACGTTACCCTGTGATAAATTTACTGATAACTGTGAAATTTACATTCTACACTCCACATTCCACAATTTTTACATGAGTCATTGTATTTTTAATATGTAAGGCAGTATAAAGTTCATTTGTATTGTAAAGTTCAATGTTAAATCAAAGTATTATTTGTTTATTTAATTGATAGCACTTGTTTGAAAAATGTTTACAAAAATGTCCTCGTAAAATTTTCATGTTATACACGGCGATTAAATGAAACATTCTTGTTAACGGTTGTCGTTGTCCTTGTGGCTGTGGTAATTACTGTGTACTTTAATTTTAAATGATGATGACTCTATAGTGTAATAAAGCGTTTACTATCAAAAATTATGCAAAATAATAAGAATGAAATGCACGATTTGCATAATAATATTGTTGTATTGTTGTACAACAGCAGAGGAGCAGAGAGAAATTTAATAAAAATAATCAAACGTTTAGTACAGTTAACATGTTTGTAATTCCTAGAATTGTGTGGCCATTATTTTTATTTCATGTCCAATTTCTTGTTCTTATCTTTTAGGAAATGATTTTGAAGAGCATTAGAACATTAGAAGTCATACTTATGTAAACCAAACCCATTACATCATACAACAGTCTTTACAGGCTTTTCTAGATTCTAGATGCAAAATATTTAAATGTTGGTCTCATTCTAAATTGAAACAAAAGTGGGATTCCAACAGCTAAAAATTTCTAAAACTCTTTTGACTCTATTTCATTGTCCCATGTGGACAATTTTTGGGTAGTAAATGTTTAAACGGTTAAAAAGTCTCCTTTCCAGTTTTCAGTTATCGAATACACTTCCATGCATATTACATTTATCCTAACGACTTGTAGCTTGTAGTTTGTAGATTGGGGCTTGGGGAATTTTCTTTGCTTTCTTCAGTTTTGTGGTATTAAAAATAGTCTGAATTCTCACATCTAAAATTTAAACGAGGCTGGAAGTATAGAGTGTGGCCAGTAGCGTATAGCTGAAAAGCTGTGACACAATGACGCATGCATTTGAAATTTTCGATGAGGAGTAGGTAGTAGAAGCTCAAAAGCATGGGAAAGTGACGGGGCATAGGTATTTTTCATTTCAGATATATTTTGAACACTGTACATTGTACATGGTAAATTGTGATTTTCAAGTAAATATGGTAATTAATATAATTGAATAAAACAAGCTTGTAAAAATAAATAGTAGACCATTTTAATCATCCAGACTGACCACAATTAGCAGAAATTGGCTGAATCAAGACAAGAATTAAGACAAGGAGGGGAGGGAAATCTCCAGCTGTAATAATTGATATTGTTTCTTACAAAACAGATCCAAAATCCTTTCAAAGGAAGAGAAAGAACAAGTTGAAAGTTGACGGTCGTGCACGGATTGTGGATAGTCAATTAGGATGGGGTGAGAGGAATAAAAATGAGGGAGGAGGAGGAGTGAAATCTTGTGAAATTTCACTAGATTTGTAACTTGAGGCTTGAGACTTGAGGCTTGAGACTTTTGAATTTTGAAAGTTTGAGATTTGAGAGGATGTTCGCTGTTGCTACTTTCATTTATATTGTGGATTTAATATGTAGTACTTATTATGTACAATGTACATTGTACATTGTAAGTAGAAAGAAGTATATAGAAGAAGAAGAAGACATAGAATTTTGAGCAGCTAGCAGCTAGCGGAGGTCAAAAGAGGAAATCTTAAATTCATTCCTAGTTCGTGACTGTTTTGCATATCTAAACCGTTTCCTTTTATCTCCATTCTCAATGCTCTGTGCTCAAAACTGAAAACTCCTTCACTTCTGGATTCTGGATTCTTGATTCTTGACTCTTGTGACTATGACGATGAAGACGACAAAGACAACTCGGCTGATTCTGATATGTAAGTATTCCGACTCTCTTTCTGACTCTGACTCTTTTCTCTCTAAGACCTAATAAACTATGGCCTTTGGTTTCCTGAATTAATTTTATGACTGAAAATTTATTACCTTATTCTCTCTCTACTTTTCTTCCTCTATACATTTTGCATAGGGACGCGGTTCTCTTTCTTTCTTTAGCATATCATATCACATAATATCATATCATCCTCCGTATGCACAGGAGACAGAGACAAAATTCTTCCTCTCCTTTCATAATTCTATAAAATTCCATGAAAAGATGAATACGGCAGAAGGAAGGAAGGAATGAGACTGACTCCATCTCCATTTGACTACGTCTGTATGCTTACTCGCATCCCAAATTCACAAATTCAGGATTCACAATCCCAAAAAGTAGAGATAAGTTGTAAAATAAGTCAACCAAAAACTTTCTCTTTATTCTCCATAGGCTAATTTTACTTTTGACTCCATCATTTGACTTTTTTCCAAAGGAAGGAACAGGGAACAGGAGCAAGAAAACTAGAACATGTTGACAATACAAAATGCAAATGTACAAAACATCTTACATCATGTTTTTCTTTTCCTGTAGAATTATTTAAGTACTCTTCTCTTCTGTTTGACTTTGTTCTCTTTTGTATTATTTTGGAAATAAGTAGAAGAAAAATTTCATATCTGTTCATTTCACAACAGCATATTATGCTATAAAAACTGAAAAGTGAAACAAGAATAAAAACTTTCTATTGTATAAATTATTATTTTATCCTTCTATTTTCTTACGGAAAAAATTCCAAAGGCTGGCCTTTCACTTTTATAAATTATAAATTAGCATAACAAATAAAACTGTGTTTAAGAAACTAAGCAGATTTTCACGTTCCCCGTTTCATGATTTTTACTTAAGTATTAAGTATCTTGGATCTCCAAATTCCAAAGTTCAAATAAGTGAGTTAATGAATTAAACAGAAATAGAGGAGAAAAAACGTAGCCTTTAAACAGCTGTAGGAATAGATGAAAAATAAAAACTATATTATAAAGACCATTGAATTGCATACAAAAATGATGCACTCGTAGAATATCATGTATACGAAATATTTCTCTATGTAAAACATTTTGTGATTTTGTGTACTTCTTTTGCTAGCTCTAGAGGTTTGTTTGTGAGAGAGAAAGAATCATTTGTCATCTCACATAAAAGTCTAGATACTTTTGGAAGGACATAAGCTCCGCTTAATTATTGAGGAGCGTCAGCATCATTTGTCCACACTGTACATTAGACCCAAATTCCCTTTTTATTACCCACGGGAAGACATGCTGTTTCTCCTTCCTCCTGCGGTTTATTCCTCCTCGAATAGCTCCAATGGCTGGTGACCTATGTCGACTTGTTGTCGTTCTCGTTGTTGCTGCTCTTGTTGTATTTGTATTTGTTGTTGTTGTGTGGATTTTGTTTAGGTTGTGGTAAGTTGATGGGAAAAGTTGCCGACTAAGATTGTGACATTATGCATAAAGTCTCATGATATATTTCTTGTTTGTGGAGAAACGGAGAGAAAAGAGAAGGGCAGAGTAAGTAGTATTTTTGCTGCTGCTTTGTAAATTGGTGTGTATTGTACATTGTACTTTGAATCTACATGTTGGCATTTTCCTGTGGTTTGGTGTGAATCTGGAGACTAGAGACTAGTCTACTGCAATGATGTGATATGACATGAAGCGGTATGATATGATGTGATATGATCCAGTCCAATATGAAATGAAATGATAGGATGAAATATACACAGTTGTGTATGTACAATAGGAAATTCGAGTTGCATAAGTCGGTGGGAGTATAAAGAATGAAGAGTGAGGAAATAGAAAACGGACGGAGACGATGATGATGACGATGACGACTGAAAACTGAAGACTGGAGATGGGAAAGAAGAGGAGGAAGAGAGAAGGAGTCACAGTCACAATTTATCCTTAACGTGACAGTTAGCAAGTGGAACGGTACAAAAGTTTGAGACTGATAAGGAATCTCCATTTCAAAATATGACTTTTCTCTCTATGAGGGAGTTTCTACTTTGTACTTTGTACATTGTACATAGGGTTTCCCCTATTTTGAAGAACAGATTTCACCCAGACGTCTCTTTTCCCTGTCTCCTTCTGTTTCTCCTTCTCTTGCTATTTCACTATACTTGAAATCTTTGTGATGATCAAATCTTCTTCCTCTCTTTCTCCAATGCCCAATCTCCAATTGCTTATACTCATTTATACAGATATTTATTAGGGGACGAGTCAAAGGGAAAAAACCTTACTTACTCCTCCATTCTCCATTCTCCGTTTGAGGAAGAAACCCTATGCTTCATCTCCATTCTCCATGCCAGAAAGTGTGCTCTTCCAAATATCCATATCAATATCAATATTAAGAGTTGGATAGGAAAAAGAGAAAACCTCAACAAAAACCTCCTGCCAATGTCAATTCCAACACTTGCATCGTAATTCCATTGCCAATTGCCGATCGTCGATACGTGAGGAATAGATGGATACAAAATACAAAATACAGAATACACAACTTTTATTATCAAGACAAATAAATTTTTTACGACGACCAACATGTGCACTCATCGTCCATGCAATATGCAATATGTACAATGTACATTGTACTGTTTATACGGGCATGTGATACTTAGTATAGCAAATCATGGCAAGTGTTCCTCTCTCTCATCTTTTATTGCCCAGTCATTTCGTTTCACTCGATATGGAATATGGAATTATGGAATTATATGCATACTGTAATATTAGTGTAGTATGCTGAGTGCGACAAAACTGGGGTTAGAAAGAGATGGAAAGCATTAGCCACGACACTTTTGTATTCATATACAATGTACAAAGTGTGTGGAGGGTATTATAGTAAAGTGCATTATATTAATAAGCATACGCAATGTGCAATATGTATTTATTTAGTACACAGGCATTTAAGCTGGAGAAAGGGAAAACACTGAGTTGATGCTGATACGGATACTGATATTTTCATATCAGTTTTACAAATAAGAAAATGTTTTTAGTCGGGATAGACGAGAGACAGCACAAAAAGACGGTGCATAATAAAGTTGAGATGGCGGTAGATATGATGATGACGTGATGTGATATGATGATATGATACGATATGATTTTGTAGAAGAGAGGAGTGAATCTGTCTCTTCTCTTCTCCATTCTCTATCTAGTGGTTTATATCAGCCTCAATCACACTCGGCCTATCTAATTTCTACTCAGAGAAGTTTGAGGAAATATAATAATAATAATAATAATAAAATAATACAAATCTTTATTGAGAAAGGGAACATATTAGAAAAGAAGATGGAATGAGGCAACTGTATTTAGTATTTAGCTCCGTTTCTGTCTTGATACTTGTCTCTTTCTCTTTCACCCTCTTCTTCTATCTCAGTTCAGAATGAGTCTCACTGTCTGTCTTCTGTATACTGTGTAGTGGACAAGCAGAAGGAGAGAAAATAGGAAAATACGTCAATTCGGCAAATCTGCTTTCACTCTTGAATCTGATAAACATTTTATTTTATAGGGGAAATCCATATGCATCTTTATAAAATATAAGGTGCAAGCTTTTATATAGAAGATATAACCTATACTACAGCAAGATAGACAGATCGGCAGAATATAAAAGTACAAGAAGAGAGGAGAGAAATAAGACTATTTTTTCTTGGATGCACCATGTACAATGTACTATATGGATTCCACCCATTTTTTCTGAGAACTGAGAATGGTCATCTGTATTCCGTATCGGCATTCTTGTAACTAGTTGCTGGACACTAGTCACTGGACACTAGACAGCTTCCTCCCTATTGATGTGTGTACTCTTATCTATTATCGTCATCGTCATATGTTGGCTGGACTGTGGACTGTGAACTACACTGGACCGAATCAGAGAGAGAGAGATAAATGGAGCAAACTGGAGTGGGACACAAAGTGACAGAGAACCCACTGAAACTTGAGTAAAAGTAAGTTGAAATCTGTGTGTTCCTTTTGCTGTGATTCGGTCTGTGGTTAGATGTGTACTCTTCCCTGAATTTTCTCCATAGTTTTTTAATGTCACTATAAAAAAGGCGAAGGAAAAGAGTGGAGTGGGTGACTTGACTGGACTTGACTTGATTTGACGGACATTTGTACACATATTTGTAAATGATGACGCTCTTTTGCCGGGTATGTACAAAATACAAAAGGGGAGGGGATATATTTACAGTGCGCATTGTACATTGTACATGTATGTATGACGAGAGACGAGTGACGAGAAAAAAGACCACACGTCGATGATAGCATCATCATCGTTGTCATCATTGTCATTGTGTGGCTGGGATTGTCATTGTGAGTACATATGATTATTATTATTATTTGGTTCTTTGGGTGACTGCACACTGCTCAGATATCTTTTCGACTGGAAAGGCAAGGAAGGGGAGAAAGAAGAGGAACAAGAGGGAATGAATCAAATTAACTTAAGTGAACATCCAACTGCCAAGATTTCCTCTCATTCTAGAGTTTAGACTCTAGATTCTGAATGCTAGGCACATCTCAATAGAATATGTAGAATACACTCCACTTGTATTTACAGATGTATCTCACATCTTTGTCACCTTAAAGTTTACAGCTCTCTTCCTGTTAAAAAAAACGACGAGGATCATGATAAGACACGGAAAAGCGGAAATCGCAAATACACAATTGACAATTGACATTACTGTACAAGAGAAAAATAAATGTTTCTTCTATTGGGAGACGTGTCTTTTTTATTTTGTGTTTTGTGTATACTACCAAATCAATTTTTCCATTCATTTTTGCATGAACCATGAACCTCAGTAGAGTCTTCAATTTTGCACTCTCACTCTGTCAGTCTCTGCTTTATTCTATTCTAGTGTATTTTACTATAGTATGTTCAGATTGTTCAGTGTGCTTATTAGCGTGTGACTGGTAAAAGTCCTGGATTTCGCAGGCTGCAGCTGAGACAACTACTGAGACTGAAACTGAAACCGAGTCTGATATTGAGATGGAAATGTTGGAGATCAGCATGATGCAATCAATCTCAGCAGAGTCCCTCGAGTTTTCCAACACACTCGTCCAATTAATCCAGTTGTCACTCACTCATCGATCAAAAAGTCACCACAGACACTCTCAGACTTCTGTATTCTATACACACTTAGACACAAACTACAAAGACAATCAAGTTAACGACATTACAAAACCTTGAAGATGAATAATGTCGCCTTGCTTATTGTACATCTATACAATTTTTCTATTTCTGATTTCTGATGTCTTTGTTTTCTTGAAATGTTTTTCTTTTTCTTTTTTTGTTTTCTCCTTTATTCTTGAGACGTGAGACTGGAGTCTGGAGACAAGGGAGTTTACATCACATCACAAGTAATTCATCCTCATTTTTGCTTGTTCTTGTACTTGTGATTTCTGAGCTCCTGCACATTATGCACGATACAGATATATCTTTTGTATTATCCCTTCATTGCTCCTGACGTTTGACTCTTGACTCTTCATCTTGGATAGCTTTCCACAAATACCTAAGCCTTGGTTTATTTTTACACAAACTCTGGGGAAAACAGTACAGCTCTCAATCTAGCAAATCTCAAATCTCAGGTCTCATCTTAAAAAATGAATGAGTATCGACGATTGGATATTGGATTGAGGATGTTCTATAAATGCAGATTTATTTCCTTTCCCACTCCACTCTCAAATATGTCTCTTGTGAATTTGTCTTTGTAAGCTGATCAAGTCTTTACAAATAACAAATAACAAACAGTACACTTTGATATAAAAGAATCACAACCAGAATTAGAAGGAACATTCTTTATTCTTGAGCACTCATACATAAAGATTCAATAGATTGTTTCTTTCTGAATCTGGCCAAAATAGCCGATACAAAACAAATGGTTCTATTTTTCTAACAATATGAAAGACTTTAGTATTTGTTACGTGAGCCAAAAATGGTGTTGAAAACGTTACAATAAAATTGAAATACATTATTACCATATAATTATTCAAGTCAAGTATAGTAAAACCCCCGTCCTATTTGAGCTTATAATTTAAAGTTTGGAGCGTTGAAAAGCATCAAAATCAAAATAATATTATGAAAATGAATTAATGTAGAAGAGCGAGTGCAACAAATCATGTCTCCTTCAATTTTGAACACAAGTAGAAAATAGAAATGCTCTTGTATACTTTTATATCCATATAAAATATGAAATATATATTGATGATGATGATGATGCCGTTGCTAAGCTCATGCATCCTGCATACAGCATACAGGCAACAACAATTCACAGCTTTTCGAAAAACCATTACCATTTCAATACATTAGTTAGATGAGATGAAAATAAAATAAATTGTAGAGTGCTGATTGTGGATTGTGGATTGAAGAAGAGAGGAAGATGAGAGATGGATTGCTCCTAAAATTGTTCCGAATGGACTATGATGAATGGAACGGAGGAGCGACAACTTGTTTTTCCATCATTCCCCATCATTCCTCTCCCGTCTCTCTCTATTTCAATAGAATATGGATATGATATGATACTCTATGCTTATCCATTGAATAAGGAAAGCGAATCCAACTCGTCTCGTTCCTTCCACTTCCATCCAACAAGAAAACCAACAGCCGAGAAGCGTTCAACTAAATTCATTTTCCTCTTGGAAAAAATCCCATGTAAACTGAATACGGAATACTAAATTCACATCTCTGTCTCTGTCTGTGTGTCTATTGAAGCGTATCTGAACAAGATGTATTGTACACAGTTTTCTTTTCCATTCTTTTCTAATACACATATCCATTGTTGACTGTCTACTGTCTATTCAGAGTTTCAGTAGCCACATTTAAATTCCTTTACAATATACAATATACATTCTACATCTACAAAGAACATGAACATGAAAAAACAAAGAGAGAGATTACACATTGTTTACTGTGTTTTGTTTCATTCCAAGAATCAGAATCAGATTCCGAACGAAATGAGATTGTCTTGTCTGTTGTCTGTTGTTTATATACATACACATTTGAACAGAATATAAAGGCATGAACACACACAGATGTGTGACTTTCACAGACATTTAGGTTACACATTCTACATTACACATCCCTCTGTCTGAAACCAATCGGAAGGGAAAGTGGAGGAAAAAGTGGCAGAGCAGAAGCAGAAATAGAAATAGAAACTAAAACAGAAGTAAGAGTAGAAAAAAAAGAAGAGAAATCCCAACCAGAAACCAGACAAACTGATTTCACACACTTGACTAGGGAAATTCATCATTTCCACCACTGTGCACTCGTGCTATATGCTCCACACTCTGAATTACATACGGACTCAACTCAAAACGTCCAACTTTCCCCTGTTTTTTTCATCTACAACATTCTCATGCGTATGTGCCCTGTTATCTGCCATGTAATATGTATTCTATGTGCAGTGTGTAGTGTACAAACTTTTATATGGGAAACAAAGCAAAACCTCAACAGTCAGCTACGTTTCTTGTTGCAAAAACAAACTAGGGATAATTGACAAAAGAAGATTGACAAATTAAGTAGAAATTTTAATATGCATTTGATGTTATATACGTTTTATTTTCATTTTACAAATAATAATGCTGCAAACAACTGAAATGCTAAAAATGGGAAAAATTTGAAAGTAATAAAATGGTGTGTAGTTATAAATAATACTCAGGATGAATGATTAATGAGCCATATGGAGTATGAACTTTTAAATGGTGAGCTAAAACATTTTCCGATTCCATGATTGCTTGAATTATTGATGCAAAACAATTATGGATTTAACATGTACTAGCCTCGTGATAATGGTTGATGGTTGAGATGCCGGAGCGTGAATCAGTCCTAACACTCGACAAGAGAGCGAACATGTACATCGTACATACATAGTTACTTGAATTACATGATGCATCCATGTTATTCTGAATTTACATAATATTAGTGGAAATCTAAATGGGATTGGATTAGGAAAAAAGACATGCTATGACTTTCGACATTTGATGGAAGCTGACAGACCATTTATGTTCATTTGGTGTCAACTGGTTCGGAGCGTACATTTCATCACTCTTTCAAATCATCATTTGTCATGTGTGTTCTCCATTCTCCATAGGCTTGGAACTTGAAACTGTTGTAGATGATATTGGGCCCACATGTACTAAGAAAATGTATGGTTATATGTTAAAGCTTATTTATGCATCGTTATGTGTGAGCAAAATAAAATTGATTTGTTCGTGTTCTCAGTGTGCAATGCAAGTGTCAAAACTCAAAGGCAGCATTACAGACATTAGACTTGCACCATTTCATACTATTTAAATCTTTACTTATAAAAATGTTTGAAAGCCGTTAAATTGTTTATTGGCCACAATTTTCCACTACCACCTTGAAAGCAGACGCCGTGAACCAGAACACTTATTTTGGGATGCATTTTTGTCAACTCTCTTTTCACTCGTTATTTTTCGAGCGTATGTATATGCATTATAATGCTTTTCCTGAGCTGCGTTTACTTCTGACTCCTAAGCTGTACTTAAAAGGTTCTTAATTGTCTGGCCGTTGAGTGGTAGCTCAAATAACTGTTTTCTGGTCTCATTTATATCACAAATGGTCACCTGAATATCTCCATGTCTTGCCGCCTCTTTCAAAATTTCAATTTCCTTGGAGTACATATCTTTGTTGTTTCTCAGGCCCTCCAGACTAGTCCTGTCACCACCGCTTCTGACCATTTCCTCCTCAGCTTTGATGAGTTGGTCCATGTATCGAAGAGCAGCATCATTGTATAATGTAATTGAGTTTTCTTTCAGAAAGTGGCCAAATTTGGCCATAGCTTTTATGATAAATTGCTGTTCCTTCTCCAGTTGTTCCACTTTGGTCTGACAAGCTTTCACAACATGTCTGGATCTTTCTGCAGTTAATAATGGTTTGTTTAGGCCCCGTTTTGTATCTGTACACTTGAGTAATAGCAGTTCAACTTCCCTTTCCTTTAGAACCTTAATGTTGGTCTGGACGTTTCTTAAAATTTCAGCTAGTGGCCTAGATAACTTTAATATGGACTGCCGAGCTTGGTTGAGGGACACAATGTCATGAATTTTATGCGGTTTCACGGTCTGGAAATGACTCACCAGGCGGTGGGACTCTTCAACAGCTTTTTCCCAACTAGAGGCAAAAATGAAATTAATTTTTTGTATATTTGTTGATGTAATTTATAATGTAAATGGCTATAATTCACGTGTTACACTGTTTGTGATGTGGGCGTTTGCTTCGTTTTTATTGAATATAATTTGAACTTGTAGTTATGAGCTCTCTGTATTCTATAGATTTATTTTCAATAGCTTGTAACACCAATTATTGTTATTGTAAACAACTAAATGTGCATAATATTAGTTTATATCAATAAAATCAGTATGCTATATTGATAGCTTTTAGGTTCCGTTTTCTGCTTTGGTGGAGGTGAATAAATTATTTGTAAATAGTTTTGTTTAGATTGCCCAATTTTTCATAACCACCTTGAAAGCAGGCTCCTGAAACCAAAACTCTTGTTTTTGGATGTATTTGAATGGGCACTCCTTTGATCATATGTTTGTGAAACATGAACAGCTTCCTGAATTGCCAGTATTTCTGTTTCCTGTGCTGTACTAAAATGCTTTCTAATAGTCTCGCCGTTGAGTGGTAGCTCAAATAACTGTTTTCTGGTCTCATTTATATCACAAATGGTGACCTGCATATCACCATGTTTTGCCGCCTCTTTCAAAATTTCAATTTCCTTGGAGTACATATCTTTGTTGTTTCTCAGGCCCTCCAGTCTAGTCCTGTCACCACCGCTTCTGACCATTTCCTCCTCAGCTTTGATGAGTTGGTCCATGTATCGAAGAGCAGCATCATTGTATAATGTGATTGCATTTCCTCTGAGAAAGTGGGCAAATTTGGCACTGGCTTTAGTAATAAATTGCTGTTCTTCCTTCAGTTTCTCCACCTTGGTTTGACAAGCTTTCACCACATTTCTGGCTCTTTCAGCAGTGGACAGCGTTTTGTTTAAGTCCCTTTCCGTATCTGTACTTTTGACTTCAATGGTGGTCTCGAAAGTGTCATATGTAATGTGCATATGATGTTCCCAAGAGCAACCACACTGATGACAATAATTATTATTATCCTCCATGCACCAACACCCTTGAAGTTCTACACAATTTACTTGGTTTGACTGTACTCCCTTGATATGACAATGACTGTGACATACTTGCTTGTAGTTTGTTTTAGACTTGATGCCCCCTCTCGAGCTCGAAGAGAATCGCCGATTCTCCGTACAACTTGCAGAGGTACAAACTGTCTTTGGGTAATCAATTTTAACTGACTCTAAGACGACTGTGGGTACATTAAGTTTTTTACGGAGTTCCGCTTCATTGTTCTGCAGTGAGTGCAGCTCCGCTTCCCTTTCCTTTAGAACCTTAATGTTGGTCTGGACGTTTCTTGAAATTTCAGCGAGAGGCCTGGATAACTTTAATATGGACTGCCGAGCTTGGTTAAGGGATACAGTGTCATGAATTTTATGTGGTTTTACGGTCTGAAAATGTTCCAAGAGTCGGTGAGACTCCTCAACAGCTTTTTCCCAACTAGAGGCAAAACATTGACGATCCGTGTTGGTAAATTTCATTCCCTGTTTAGCAGCCGCGAGGAAGCGGACGGCTTCATTGTCCATGCAGTACAAGGTATGGGAGGAGAAAGTGATGGCTGGCACATTTTCATTTGTATTGGACTGTAGGACTTTCTTTAGAGAGCTGAGAGAGTCCCCTGGTTTGTACATTGTTCCCCGAGCATTAGTAAAACAAAACACAATGTTATTGATAGCATCCCGATGGAGGTGAGCTAAAAGTTCTTTGATACAAAATTCAAAGAGCACGTTGATTCGGGCCTCATTCGGTTTAAGAAGTATGCAAATTCCGTGAATTTCAGTGTAACCGGAAATGTGGTTGATTATATTCATGAAATTTTTCTTATCCTGCTCCAGTCCACGAGTGTCGCCGACTCCAGGAGTATCAATAATATGCACAGAGAATTCTCCATAGGGAAACGTGTGAGTTGTTGGATACTGCGTTGCAGACTCTCCGGTTACAATTTTTTCATTTTTATCCGGGTTTCCCATGGAAATTGTCCACTGTTTCTGGTCTTCGTCACATAGCTCAAATGAGGAGGGAATTAGGCAGATCATTTCATTTCTTTCCGCATCTTCTAAAGTGTTGTACTTTAGATAGTTGGCAAACCCATTGATCCATGTCGACTTTCCAACTCCAGTCTCTCCAAGAAGAAGAATATTCAATTCTTCAAATGCGCGGAGGTTTTTTAATTGAAAATCTAGGTCAGGCTTCATTTCCTCGCTATACTTGAGGTAAGCAGGGCCATGATGTAGATGGTCGTTACATCGAAATTGATAGTCAAAGGCAGATCCTTTCCCACAACTACAATAAATGAAGGTATCAAAGCCAAACTCTAAAAACACACCACACTTTGCACACTCCCATTTTGTTGGAGCATTTTTGCACGGGCCATTAATGGAACCCGGGCATTTGACTTTCAAAAACGTTCGCTTGTTGGGGATGTAATAGGATCCTGAAAGCGAGGTGGAGCAGCTGGCCACACATTTATTGGTTGTTTCTTGAAGCACATTTTTAGAAAGTTGTTTGCCATTGCTATAGTGCTGGATAACTGACCCATCTTGGAAATCATTTGGCTGGCATTCAGGAGAAAGGTCAAGATCCACAAAAAGGAACTTGACTAGTGGTTCATTTTTAGTATGACTCGTCTGTTTCTTCTCCTGGAGCAGGGTTTCCATGAAGAAACTTTGGTTTTGGCTCAACATTTCCTTATCCACAGAGTTTATTGGAGATTTGTAGAAGAAGACATACCACTTGCAGTTTTGCTCGGCCAAAAGCAAATTTTCAACAGTTTGCCCTCTTTCTAGTACTCTCACTCCTTGAGCCAAAAATCCCCTGAGCAGTAAAATCTTTGCAAATTCCTTGTCGAATCCCCTGTCCACTTCAATTTGAACATTAGCCGCTGAGTATTTCCCTTGCTTATACTTTTTTATCAAATCGTAAACGGATCTAGACACTTTTTTACCACTACGGACGTCAATGAGAGTTCGACGTAGACTCACTTTGAGGTCCGCTTCTTGCATTTCCAATTCAGAGAGAAGTTCATGGGCCCTTGCATAGCCAGCTGAAGGTAGAACTCTTCTAAATTTGCTAAAATCTTGTATCAAATCATTTAGCGTTTGCTTCACACTTACAATGTCATCAAAAAGTTTGATAAGCTGTACAATGGAGCCTTCTTCAAGAGAATAAAGTACAGTGTTGATATTTATGGTAATAGCAAAATGGCTTCGTAGTCTAGAAATGGGGACGAGGAGGATACTAACTGGTTTTCCTTTTCCATCGTTTGAGTTACTGACGAGCCGGGGCAGTCGACAAATTAGGTCTTGAGCTTCACCAATCGTTTGAGGTACGGTATCATTACTCACAATATCACCGTAAACTCTAAAGGAGAAGTTTTTGCTTTTTAACTTATCACTCGTAGCATGCGACCCCTCACCCACACCACTCACAGGCACTCGAATTTTTTGCAATTGGGCACTTAAACTACCCCTCGCCTCTTTAATGTCCTCATCATCTTCAGTTGTGTATTCTACAACCACATGTAAATTTGCTCCCCAAGTGATTGCAGTGACGACGTGAGTGTATCTTTCATCATCTAGCAAACTCGTGTTGACTATGTTCTTCATATCATCTCCAAACAGATTGATTTTTTCTGTTTTGGTTGTAATTGAATATTTAAGCGTATTTCGGACAGAACGAGCACTTTTTTTTGCATCTGTTAAATATTCCCCAGACCCTTTAAATGAAACTAGACCAGCGAGAAAACTCAATTTGAGTTCCCCTGACAAATGTAACTTTGACATCTTTTCACTGAATGAGTCATCCAGAACCAGGCTGATATCGCTAAAAGGGTTGTCACTGCTGCTGAAACATGAAGAGGATGGTCCAATGTTTGTCCTAAGAAGGGATATTCCGCAAAAATTGTCAGTTCGGGCGTTGTAGAGATCACCCAGGGAAGCAGAGTCTCCCAAAGCAACTCGAGTAACCGTTTCCTGCCTTTCCTCCATCACGCTGATTCCGAGACACGGATAAAACGAGGAATTGCAATTTCTAAGCACAGGTTAAATCATGGATCTGACACAACAGAATGTCAAAATACTTTGATAATGTTTCAGTAATTTATAACTTTAGTCACTATTAATGCTCGTAATTTAAAAGTTAATGCGTATCTTACCTGATATACTGGACACAAAATGTAAAACACGTATAGAACGTTGAATCTTAATTTCCAAACACGTGTGAGAAGATGGTTCCAAGTTCAGTTTGTGGGAAGAAATACTTGAACTTCATCCATGAATTGTTATTCTATTATAAATTATAAGGAATAACATGAATAAGGACCTGCACATTGTACATACTTTAAAGAATGTGTAACACAAATTTTTTTAAACCTATGAGGTTTTTGTATCACACAGACAAATTGAATCGTTTGTTCGTGGTTTTTATTTCAGTTTTGCCTTATGTACTGATTTAGCTGTGAATAGAGTATACAAAAGTTATGTATATTTAAATTCCCGAATGTGTTTGAGTGATGGGGAATGAGTCATTCATTTATTACAGTATTGTTTTCTAACCTTTTTTAAATAACTTGTTTGACATTTGTAAGAGACATGACGCATCTATATTATACGCTGAATGCAAAATTCAAAGGCATAGTAGAGTGGAGAGAAAATGCACATTTGGACATAATATTGATGAATATTTTTCTAATGTGTCATTTCTAACAATAGAGGAAAACAAATAAAACTTGAGCATTGCAAATGTTGACGAAGCTAAAAACAATGGCACTGTGCATTAACATTCGCGAATTGAATACTGTAGATAAAATTCAAGTGGAATAAACTGAATTGGATTTACTGATAAAAACAAAAAAATTACATTTAAATTAAAAAATATCACATTTGCACTTATTTCAGACGGCTATTTTTATTCAATTAAAAAAATTATGGGTTCAAGCATTTTAGATAACTTTTACCTCTTCTCTTACATAAATACCACGTCAATGCATTTTACAGAGATACGTGAAGTATATTACGTGAGAAAGTGAAGTATTATGGTACTAAAGGGACTTTGCTCGGCTCCTTATGTCTATCCTCGTTCACACTCAAGTTAACTACATTATTTTTGCTATCACATATTCGTGCATTTTAGTTATACTTTATTTTGCCTTTCAATTACATAAAATATCGAGTATACAGTAGTTTTAAAAGCATCTTTACAACAGTTTGACGAAGATTAGTTTTATTTCGTCTCTCTCGTCTTGAAGCTTCAAGACATGCACAAATTCTATGGCATTTGGCATTTGTAATTCCTGGAAATTGACTTGAACCGCTTCTTCTCTGATTTTATGGTCAAATCAGTTATTTTCGGAGATTTCAGATTTGCATTCCCTTTTTATACGATAGAATTCCAAACAGCAGAGTGCAGTCTTTTTCTTTATTTTTCTCTCTGTTTTGACTGAATCCCGTTTTATTTGAAGAATTTCATATTCTACATTCTTGATCTTAGATTCTAGACTCAAGATCCAGACGCTATTTCAACTGTCATGTTCCAACAAAGAGTAAAAGTCAAAGTCAGAGTCAAGTAGCAATGCCAAAGCAGCGTTAGGGAAATGATGTTGAGTGAAGATAAACAGAAAGGATTTTGTCTTATGGTCGCGTGTATTAAATTTGATGTGGCTTTGGATGAGACACCAGAGTTTTAACACTAAACTTACAGGGAAATATGTATGATGACATATCTGAGAAAATCTGTAGAATGTAGAGCCGGAGTTGATAGTTGGTAGTCGGATGCGAGAGAGAAAGAAGAGCAAAAGAAGTAGATGGGAAAGAAAATAAAATTACGACTTGTGGCCCTAACAGAGAGGGATGATACTTTATATCAAAATCGTAAAATTTTATGATTTCAACTTTTACTACGCTACGGAACATTTTACACTGTGTGTTGTACACTTTCCAGAATGCTGAACCGGAGAAGGAGACAAGAACGACATGGGAAATAAGGGATTTCATATTTTATAGGTACTGTGTAATGTGTAATGCATATGATATATCTACAGTACATATGAGGAGGATCTTACTCATTCCTGGAATATTACTGCTAGGAATCCAAATCGTAATCATGATCAACTATTCCAACACCAAGAAGCAACTTTGTCTCACGTCACAAGTTACAAGTCAAAACTGCAAGTGAACGATTGAATATAATAAAAAATAAAGGAAAAGAGAATGGAAAGACAGTGTATGTTTTACAGAATATACGACGATATCAAGTAGAAGTATCAAGAAGAAGGCGACAGTCCCTTTTTTCTCTTTCTTACTCTTAAATCTCACCATGTGGCCTATAAAACACCAGACATTATAAACAAATATGAAGAAAATTCAGAGGGAAAAACTTTTCCTTATTTCATAAACATACTTTTACAATGTAAAACAATTTAAAATATTTAAACTTTTCAATCAACTTTTACTTTTACTATACGTGAGTCAATGTGAATTGATAATTGATGCAAAATGAAGATGCTATAATATTATACATGCAGATGAAATGAATTAATAAATAAAAATACGTTCAAGTATGATTAAAGCTTTAATAAAACAATTCAACCTGCACAAAATTATTTATTTTTATCAAATTGGTAGAAAACTGTGAATGGCATTTCTTTACAGAATGCTACTAAATTTTTGTCTCTTACCTATCCGGTAAAGGTAACAAGTAGACTGACAACTTGTCGTACTACAAAATCCACAAAATTGGGTACAGATTCCCTTTCCATGTTGTGAAATCTTCCGACTTTGATCCCCACATCTCTTAACCCTTGGATTTCTCTTTGGAATTCAACCCAAAAGTTCCCTCTCGTCAAATATTGAGACGATATTGATGATGATGACACTGAGGCAGAATTTTGAGCAATCTGAAGAATTTCCTGTTTCAATCCCTCCATTTTTCTTGGGATGGAAAAGGCATGTTGATACATGATTGAGTAGAGAATGGTCAAGGCAACGGCCATGTAACCACAGAAGAAGGAAAGGATAGGAAATTCATGAAAATGACGAATTGTGAAGGCAAAAAAGACGATACATGACATCAAACAATAAATTTTCAACGAGAAAATAACATAAGGAAAGGCTCGATTAAATAGTTCAATGAATAGGACGAGTTCTCGCATTTCATTCAAAATCTTTCGAATGATCCGAATTTCTCTATCTAGATCTCGGACAATGAGATCCTGAACATTATCAACAAAATGCCTGAAAAGTAGTAAAATATTTTAAAACAACTACTTTGGGATTTTAAACATGTTAGTTTGATTTTAATTGGAATTTACCTGAGTTGAAGATGAAGTTGCTCAAATTCATACTGACATTTACTGAAGAATTCCAGTTGTATAAGAACAGATAAAAGACAGAGGGCAATATTATTTGTCACTACAAATACTTGAACTGCCAAAAGAATGAAAAAACTGTACCAATTCTGATACTCATGAGGAAGAAAAGACAACAAAAGTTTCGGGTACATGCAATAAATTAATGCAACCGCGACTTGAGTTTCTATTAGAGCAAAACAAAGCATTTTGGCCATGAATTCATGCAAAGAATATTGAAACGGCCATGCCAACAGAGGACGAACTGATGTTGTTGTTTTATTTGACTCTTCATGTGCTGCAGCTGGAACTGGAACTGTTTCAGTAGAATTACATAAAACACAATTCATAATTTACAAATAATATAATAATAATAGTTGAAATTTCAATTGGAGAGTATTTAATTATATTGATTTACCTTCACCTTGATTTCCAATTTGATTAACATTGATATTTTCCTCTCGTACTGTTGTTGCTGTCTTTGTCGTAATTATTTCTGTGGGATCTGAATGCAGAACAAACAGTTGGTTGAAAATCATCACCGTTTCTGAACCATGTTTCACAAAGAGACAGTAGCCGGTGAAATACCAGGAAACATAAGCTATTGAATGCCCAAATTGGATGATGAAGTATTCCCATCCAAAACTCTGAGGCTCTACAATGGCTTGAATAAACACTGCTGAACTATAACTGAAATGGAGGATTAAAAAGCAACAAATAAGTCTCCATATGAAAAGCCGTAGTTTACTCGGTTGCTTTTGAATTTTCCCCGTTTTTCCATGTATTTTGATTGGCAGGATATTGAGAAGGGAGTAAATTTTCAGGGCTTTGAAATTCCATTCGTTTTCTGCCGCTGTAAGCATTGTTGATTGTTTTAGTACAATTATTCACACAACTATTATTTTGTTCTAATTTGCTCTTTTTACAATGCTTTTCCTCAGGAAGTTTCTATATTTTACATTACACCGGAATTCTAGCTCGTTTTACTTCTTATTTCTTTAAGCTCAAGAAAAGAACTAAGAACTTGTAAGCGTATGAATAAAACCCCGTTTGTCAATATAAGGAGAAAGGAGACCTTGTATAAAAGCTGTCACCAACGACTCATACATTTAAAATATGCATGAGACAATATTATCCATGTCTTTTAGTACTTATTAACACAATTCATAATATTTGTATTGTAAATTGTAACATACAATGTATGAGCTTCATTTATTAACTGCTATAAACAAAATGCACATAACATGTAACATGTCGTTCATAATTTCCTGACTTCTGCGTTACAAGGAAATGTCATTTCTCTTTTCTATCTCTGCGTATGCAACAGGAATACATGCACTTCCCGCATTCCAGTGGTCACTCAAACCTTTAGTACTGGGAAGAAGCAATGACCACCCAAACTGCTTACTTATTTTATATTAAACGCGTTAAATATTTATATGTTGCCGTGCTGAGTTGATCACGTTTCTGTTGTCTTTGTAGGGCAAAAAAGTCGGAAGTCGGTAGTCGAACAGCTAAGAATGTTTTAGTACTTGATTAACTCCCGTAGGTTGTTAAAAGCAAGAGTCTACAGTATCAATTCCAAATATATAACCATAAAAATCAATAACTAATAATCTATTCTTCCAGTGATCCACGTAATTTTGTACCAAAGCACATCATATTTAAGCTTTACTTTTTGAGCTACTGGACCGCTCATATTTTGCAATGAAATGTTTTTTAGTAATTTTTTAAAAATTGTGTGTAAATATCTATTTAGAAGTTGCAGAAAATACACATTCTAAACTACTACTTGAAGAATGTAAAAGAGTCTTTGGACTTCAGAGTCATTGTTCATAGAATAAGACTAAAACCAAACATGTTTTTGTATCTGTTTCTATACGTTCTGTAAGAGCTGTAGTACAGGGTATACGTCGTAGGTAAATTGTGCCAAAAAATATAAATTTTACTAGCCATGCAAAAACAGTCCATCCAATACCAGTGCCAGTGTAAGGACGGACAGTAAAATATCTATTTCAAAAAATATCGTTGCCGTCTCTGAGCATATCTATCCATAAATATTAAATATGTACTTGCGTTTCTTACATTTTTTTCAATGATATTCATACTTTGAATACTTGATACGAGATACTAGATACGAGAGACGAGTGGATGCACCTTCATAAAAAATAGACATCACATTTCTCATCTCATTTGGACTCATTCAAAAAAAATAGTATGACGATCACTGAGAAAGTTACTGGAGCGTATATAATAAAGCATAATAATCATTTTTTCCAAAAAAAGAAAGAAAAAGAGTCCGCCTGCATTTATTTAGATTTGGATTCAGATTCAGATTTGGATTCATATTGCATGATCAACATGGCTTGACAGTTGACATTTCGTTTTCTTCCTTTCCCTTCTCTCCTTGTTTTTTTTCTACCTTTCCTGCATAAAATATTAGCTAGAGAAATAGCTTACGTCAGCACCCCCACCAAACTCCAAACTCCAGACATTGACTTCAATATTCAAATTTACTGTACCCCACGTATGAATACTTCTTATATCCTTTATCTTGTAAAAATACTGGACAAATTTTTCAGAAAAAATTCTAACACAAGTACGGGAAACTTCAAACTGAGATCATATACTCAAAGTTGTGTAATTTATAAAAATACATTTTTTACACATGCATAAATTTCCTCTTGCTTCACACTTTTTACTTTTTACAGTTGTACTCTACAAAGTACAAAGATCTGTACAAAGTATAAAGCAGAACAACAAAGAACAATGACTCAACTTTGAAATTTATAAAAATTCTGGTTTAAATTTAGGAACATTTTTATTCACGGCCGTTTACTCGAGTTTACATAGATTTTAGATTTTAGATGCCGCCTGAAAATGGGAAGGAAAAAGGGAAGAGAGAAAGGAACATTTTTTGGGTTTGTCTCGGTCTGTTACATTTGAAATGTGAAAAATAGTAGTAACAGTTTTACATGGTGATTTTTCTTTTATTTTTACCACTAGATTCTAGACACTTGCATCCAGTTCAAAGTAATATGCATAATATAATAATAATACTAACAATGGTGTTTCAGTTCAAGTTTCAGTTTCAGCCTCAGTTCTAGTGAGTGGGATTTTGAATGGTCACAATTTACACGGAGAAGGAGAAGGTATGGCTTGTGGTCGGGTTTCGGGTTGGTTTGCTATTTGCTACATAAACATAAATCTGGAATGGATCCGCATATGAATTTAGAATTTAGAGTGGAGAGAGTGGAAAGAGTTGAGAGGGCTGTCGAAGACAAAAATTATGAGGCGGGAAACGGAATTGTGACTGAATATATATATCTATCCATATGAATTGGAGTTTAAAAGAAAGCTGAGCCTTGGATGAAGCCTATAGAATACATACTACATTACTACATCCTACAGATTACACATGGAGGTAGAATAATTCTGAATTTTCCGGGAAAATGACAAAGTGAGAAGGAAACTAGAAGAAAAAAGTACAAGTATCTAGATTCTAGATTCTACATTCTAGATGGGAAGGGAAAACTGTATGACCAAAGCATTGCTAGTTCTAGTAACAATTTGGTGGAAAGGAAAGAGTAGAAAAAAATTATGTATGTATTTGTATAAAAAAGAGTGGTGAAAATTTGGATTCAAATTTCTCAGACGGAATAGTGAATATTGAATAGGATTACAAATTCATATGTGCAGTGTACAGAGTACATACATGTCTGCTCCTCTTTTAGTCTTTTAGTGTACAGTGTACATGTTTGTATGTAAAACAGAGTGAAAAAAAAGAACAGAATAGAAAAGGAAACAGACATAGAGAGAAAGAGAGAGCCGGTGAAGCTCACATGAAAAATACTAGAGTCTCGATGATGCGTGAGCAAATTTGGGGTTAGGACCATTTCATCATTTTGATGGATACTGAAAAGACATATTTATGCAAATATGTCGGGCTTACTACCATATTTACACGAGAAATTGTTCTCCAACTCACAGCTTGCCATAATGGCTGCACATATTTCATAACTCGCAACGGTTTCAACTGGAGAATCTATCGCGTCCAATGCAAATCAGATCTCATCCATAAATACATACATGCACAATATAATATAATATAATAATGTATGTAGCAAGGAACAGTGACATAAGAAAGTCGGAATTTTTATACACCCCAGAAAAATCCACCCAAACCAAACCAAACCCAACTTACCACTCACCACTTACTACCATTCAAGAAAAACCAAAAGAGTACTTTCCTCGAGTGGATCTGGAATCTAGAATCTGGATAATATTGAAATGTATTATATGTATGAATATCCTCATATTTGCGGATGCCACAGATAGAGGAAATATAGAATATAGAAATTGTATAACAATTCTTGGCACCCTCTTTTTCCCTCTCCACAAGAGAATCGGCATAAGGGAATGTATAATGTATAAAGTATGTATCTGGATATGCACAATTCATGTTCATGGTCCAATGTACATTGTACATTTGGATTTTGGAGTATTAAGACATTGACCAAAACGCAATTCATTCTATTTCATCTACATGTTTTTGCATGCGTATGTATATGTGAAAAAGATGTAAAATGTACAACTTTCTTTTCCCTTTCCAATCTTTTTTCTCTGTTCCTTGTACATTGTACATTGTACATGGTCCATGTGTATTTAAAAAATTATGCTAACATAAGCCAGGAACACAACATATTTATGCATGTATACATTATCTTCCCCATCGTCGATTCTCCTAGTTTGTAGCTCGTTGTTTCTAGGACTGGTTACTGATCCTCATATCCATAAGTAAGTAAGTAGATGGAGTCATTTCCTTTTCCTTTCTCTTTTCTCTTCCCTCAACTACTTGTTATATTTTTTTTACAGAGGCGGCTACGGATACGGAGACGAAGGATAGAGAATGGAGGATGGAGAATGGAGAAGGAAAAAACATTGAAAAAAACCCACAACTGCATTTTTTACCCTTTTATGAATTTCAAAATACATGGAAAATATTTTTTTGTATGTACAGTGTACACTGTACAATATACTAGCCTACATCATACCTACTGATATGACTTGAACACTTGAATATATTTGAGAAAATTTAAATAAATACAGAAAATAAAGAAAAGTCTACTGTAGAGAGAGAAAATGAAGGGAGTCAAAATCAAGAAGGAGACCAAACTAAACCAAAAAATTGTGAACATTCTTACACTTTGTTCTGTATATTTGAGTAAAACGTAAAGTGTAAAGTGTAAAGCACGGGCATAAATATTTTAAGAATATTTAAGCTAGTCGTTCTACTTTTTACTTTGTACGTTCTACGTGCTACGTACGTTTTGCTTCGTAGACAAGTAATATGTAAAATGTAATGTGGTAACGTCTAAAGAGGAAAAATCCACTCCAGTCGATCCTCACTGATGGTTTAGTCGGAATATTCTTCCTTTCACTCCTACTAAATAAATATGAAAATGGTGGGAAAAGTTGAGCGTGTATAATGAAGAACGAGAGGAAAAGCTAATGTCTAATATTTTGCTGTGTATAAATAATACACACGTCTACCTATTTGAGGAAACAAAGTACAAGTGTAAATATTATGGTACAAAAGAATGTAAAGGAGGCTGAGCTGAGTTTGGTTCATTTGTATAATGTACTATAGTAAAGTGTAAAGTGTAAATTGTAAAGTGTGAGAAGTTGAAAAAAAAATAATAAAAGGAAAGAGAATATGAAGAAATTCCCCATTCTCACATTCACACGCTGTGGCATTTGCTCCGATTCCTCTTGAGACTTTTCCTCTCTTTGTGTGTTTTTATTCTTTATTTTCTTCAATGTTCTAGGTTTTAGTCCTTTCTCTTCTTTTTGGCTTTAGTATTTCTACTTCTGTTGCTTTTCTTTCAACAAAGTGGATGAGAGACCGACTTTCGACTTCGACTTTAAAGTGGATCGAGGTGTAGAGTGTAGAGTGCAGAGTTGAAAGTACAAGTTAACCGTATACTTTTTTTTCTTAAACCACCACCACCACCGACCAACAACAGAAGCCGGCCTATAATATAACCTCATTTAATTTATTGTGTCTTCTTTTCATCTTTTTTCTTCATCTTTTATTCTCCTTCGTTTTTTCACCCTCTTTCCTAAAAAAATGCTAAAATATGTACATGTATAGTTACGAAATGTACTTTCTTCTATTCATTTTTACTTCAAGTGTTGGAGAATCGGAAATACGAATATGAAAATACTTTTTATTACAAAGCTCCCAATTTTACAATCCTCAGTGCTCAAAATGCACAGTGTTAAATTTGAGGAGTGGAAAAAATTCTTTTAAATTCTAAATTCCAGTATTCATGAGATGATTAGCCGCACAGGGAAAATTATTGAGAAAAAAAAGAAGTGTGAAGAAAGTTGGGGTGAATCATATAAAGAATTTTCTCCCTTGTCAATTTAAGCTTAGATCTTTTACTGACTGTATTCAGAATTCATAGTTTACAGCAGCAGTTCACATTGGCTGCTAAAGTTTATCATAATAATACTTTTGAAAGCTTGCTTATGCATTTATATATATTTGAGACGAGAGATGATGCAAAATGAAATGCTGTATTTTTTTAAATTTTGGAGAAAAGGGCAAACTGCTCGAGTTATTTGGCTTTAGATTTTCAGATGGACGACTTTCATTTTTTTCTGCCTCTCTCTCTTTTGGATTCAACAGAAACCAAGTTGAAATAAAAAATAATAAGAATTGAGTCAAAAGAAGTAGACTTGACTTGAGACTTGATGATGATGATGATGATGTCGAGAACGAGAACGAAAACGAGAATGACTACAACTACGATGAAGAGTTGACTCGACTTGAGACGAGAAAGTTGAGAATATGGAAAAAGACTGGCTCTCCTCTCCTTGCTGTTGGATGGATAAGTTGATAGTTGAGAAAAAGTAGACAGTAGACAGAGAGAGGGAAAGAAAGACAAGTTGAGCGTTTGAATATGAGAAAAATATAAGACATAAAATATTTTATATCCTCTCTTTTTCTTTTTCTATTTCTTTTTTCTCTTATCCTTTTGGTTCTTGACTTTCTTTCTCTTTCTTTCTTTTCTTCTTTATTTCTTTGGTCGTTTCCTCGTCCTCGGCCGTATGCAAAAGCCGCTTATCCAAACAGTCATATTGAACTGTTCACTTTTCTTCTCTTCCTTCGTTTAATTCCCTTTTTCTCGTCTGTCTCGCTTCTATCGCCCAGTTGGAAAAAAAGAAGATGGAAAAAAAGTTTGACAAAGCTCTATATTCTACATTCTACACTCTACATTTCATGTCCTATAATATTACACCACTGTATCGTTACACTTTATACTTTATACTCCATTATACTGAGTGTGAATGGGATGAAACATACATGATACATATGGAGCGTCTAACATGTAATGTGTAATGTGTAATGTGTGAACTGGAGAGAAGATTTCATAATAATAATAATAATAATTTGAACTCTCATCTTGAACTCTGGAACGTGTACAATGTAAAATGTGCACTGTGCATTTGCCTTATATGCTTAATGCTCAGTGTCATAAAACAGCCACAGTCGCATACACATTCACACACGCTCACATAATCATCATATCATAAAAATTGGTCCCACAGTCTCAAATCAAATCCGATTATTTTCATTCATCAGGCCTTTTCTCACTCGACTCTGGAATCTGGAATATATCACAACACTCGTAGTTGCATTCGCTTTTGTATTATGTACATGGCGTGCGGTTGTTCTGTGTTTATACATCTGAGTAGCTACTTGATACTTGAATTACCCCTCAAATCCAAATGAGAATGATGAGAAAAGGAAAAGTAGGAGCCCTATACGTTTTTTCTTCCTTTCTTTCTGCGTCACATATCATATCGTTTCAAATCTCTCAACTCTAAACTCATCGTATTAGAAAACTAGAGATTGTTTGAGCTGTGTGATGTGTGACTTGTGATGATGTGCCTTTCAATTTTCACTGATACTTGATACTTGATGAGATGCTGTTTTTATTCACACACTCGTGTATTTACATAATATCTTGCATTAATTTTGAATTTTACTATTCTCCGCAATCCTCAATCATCTGCTGCGTGCTGTGTGTTATTATGGAAGATGTAAGATATATTTTTAAAAAATTCCCTCCGTGGTTTACCCCTTTTCCACAGCATTTTAAATTTTAAGCCTTCAAAGCTCCTATTTAAATTTTCACTTTCATCAGTATTCAATATTTTATGAAAATATTCCCCTCGGATCAATTTCACACTAATAAAAATAGAAACAGTTCATTACTTGCTAATAGATAGTTCATGTTAAAACAGTGCAAAAGTAAAACATGTTTTGTTATTTCATTTTTCTTACCCGTGAAAGTTCAATGAAAAGACAACTT
Source organism: Sminthurinus signatus (assembly GCA_019776565.1). Classification (NCBI taxonomy): domain Eukaryota; kingdom Metazoa; phylum Arthropoda; class Collembola; order Symphypleona; family Katiannidae; genus Sminthurinus; species Sminthurinus signatus. The sequence goes on from JABASP010000374.1 coordinate 33,263, forward strand.
GTATGGAAAATTCTGCATAGAATATTGTGAGTTATGAAGAATAATGTATCATCATGGATAATGGATAATGGAGATTGTCACTTTTCCTGTTAATCTCCCCGCAGCCCACCGTATTAAATGCAGATATTCTGTGGTTTCGGTAGTTTTCCCTGCTAATTCACAGACGAGATAATAAATAGAGAGAAAGAGAGAGAGAGAGAGAAAAGCATCGGTGTGTGATAATTAATAATTTATTTGAGTCCACGTAACATCTTAACGATACGCCGTCGGTCTGTCAGTGAATTTCAAGGAACCAGGAACTTGGCGATTACATAATCTTCCTTTCATCATCTTTCCTCTTGTCGTCCTTGTCTTTTGTCTATTAAATGTACCCGAAAACCAAAGTAATATTTGTAGTTATTTAGCTCTAACTTACCAATCTGAATGCATAACGAGAAAGACGAAGACAAGCAGCAGTTTAGTACTTACTGTTAGAGTTTAGCCAAAAGCTCTTTATCAACGGTATTATCTTCTATCTGCTACCGCCGTCTTGAAACTTGAACCACGATAGGTAAATACAGATATAATGTACATAAAATGAATACGAGTTACAGGGATAAGATCGCATAATGTGTGTGCTCCACCTTCCAACAGTCTTATCTCTGTGGTAAAAGGGAATATGTAGCAAAATGAAAATAAATATGCATAACGTATTGTACTATGCAGTGCAATATTCAAAGGCCAACATTATTATGAACAGAGGACAAAAACATTTCACTCATTGAAGAAGAAGAACGAGGAGGAAGAAGACACTCGCTAAATTCTAAACAGTACAACATCTTTAAAATCACCGTTACCGTTTTACCATTTGTTTTGTTGTGAGTGTTTTAACTGCAGCAGTATTAATATCCAGTGTTTAGTATTACGTTTTCAGCTTTGTTTACTCCTCTCAATTCAATCTAAGTGAGAAATAAGAATTAAACTTGAAGCTTGATATTATTAAGTATTAAGGTAATACGATAGACACTGTGGCTTTCTCTCAAATCTTCAAGTGTAGTTCTCAATTCGCAACGAGACCAAATATCAAATATCAAGAATCAAGAATGAAGAAAAGAGCAAGGAGCATTTAAGATATTTTCCCCTTGTGGTTTTAGCTACGGTTTAAGGTTTACGGTTCCCAAGAGTTTACTTCAGGATAAGTATGGAGTATAGAGTATAGAAAAGAGGGGCAGAGAGAGAGAGAATTAAGTTGATGATAAATCGTGACTAGTATTGTGTGCATATTATATTTGTCTATCTCTTTCTGCTTAGGTTGGCTTGACAAAGAGAAAGATCTGATACGAGGACTTGAAACAAAAGCAAAGACAAAGACAAAGACAAGGAACATTCGGGACACCAGTAACCATTTACTAGTAACTCCCTGGCACTTTGTACTTTGCAGTTTGTAGTTGGTACTGTTATGATGGAAGTCATTAAATTTACTTCCTAATGAGATCCAAGATCCAATCCTCATTATTATTATTACTAAAAGTGGAGAATGGAAAACGGAGACTGGAGTCACAGTATCTTCATTTGTGAATGGCATTGTCTTGCTCTCTTTGTTGTAAATACATTGTACATTGTACATTCTACATCTGTATAAGGCTATTAGCAAGTGGCAACTCTATTCTATTCTGCTACTTTCTACTTGACTTGATTTCATTCTGTTCATCTCCCTTCTTGACTTTGACTTTACAATACTTGAGACTGGAGACTCGAGACTTGAGATTACGTCTTTTCCCTAAATTATGGGAACGTGATCCCTTTTTCCTTTTCCGTTGGAGAAAACTTGTAAGATTTTTTGATTTTACACGTCCTCTTCTTCCTTATTCACCATTTTCCAGAACCAGGACCAAAACCAAAACAGAATCAAAAGAAGAACCAAAACCAGACTTCTTGGTAATTATAAGAATGACACACGGAGAAAGGGAAGAACATTTTCATTATTTGATTAAAAGCAAAAGGAGCTGAGAAGTTCAATGGTTTACATATTATATTATATGCATCTTTTCTCGTACTAGTATCTTTTTCACTTAGCTCAGCTCAGCATAAGTTTGAGTAAAGTTGGGCTTGTCATAGTGAAAATTAATAGGGTGTGATTAGAAACTGAGAGCACAGAATGGAATACATAAAATACAATGGAAGGGAAAAGTCTTTTTAGCTTTTCTATCAATTCTCAGCAGTCTTCAGTTGGTTAGGTATCAAGAATGTTTTCATTCCCATTTCCCATTGTTCATTATCCTCTTCACACAGGGTGTAGTGGATAGTGCATAATAAATATTTCCTCAAACGTCTTTTCATTTTCACATTACGAGTTTTCTCTCACTTCATTTTCAATTTTCATTCATTCCTTCATTTATAGTGCCAAGAACCCAAAGGAAAAGTCGGTTAATTATATATTATATTACAAGAGCAAAAGACGAAATTCCTCCCAGAATATGCTGGGATGATTTTAGTTCCGGCCAAATATACTTATCTAATCTTAAATGTAATTTATAGCTAATATGTATTATCTAAATATCAATGGAAATTCAAAGAAAAGGTACGCGTGTGTTCATTTGTATTTTATATGTATGTATAGCTTCAAATAAAAAGGTCATATCATATACATACAAGTTTAAAATGTTTTCGATTTATTCAGCTTTTATTCTTCTAACTTTGTTCTATCAATTCCTATGTGTACTAAAGGACTTTTTTTGGTAGATTGGAAATGAAAAAAAAAATTGAAACCGTTCCACCGTCGTGTTCTTAATGTCAATGATATTTGTAAATTTATAATCAAGAAAAGGAAAGTGCCGCAAAGCATGAAAAACTGTCAAGTATCAAGTGTAGCAACTTTAAGGTTAATTTACGTATCAATAATACACTTGCTGCGTTTCCAACTATCAAAATACTATTATGTGCTTGAAAATTGGCAATATTATCAATTATCAAGATAGGTCAATGCTTAGGATACCAAACCGCAAGTTCAGTATAACGTATACAGCTTTATCCTTACCCTTTAACATAGATGTGAGCATGAAACAACATGTATATCTGCAACGTGTAACGTGAACCATGTATTATGCACGTAAGAAGCTTTTTAGCATCAATACTAAATAATAAGTAATGCATAAAGCTTCCTTTAGTACAAGAAGGTTAATCGCCTACTTTCCAACATGAATACGAATTTGAATATTTCTAGTCCAGAAATACCTCGATACAGGAAATATCGGAAAGTACAAGTCGAATAAGTTGACTTATCTAGAAATACTTTCACATGTTTTGGTATTTTACAGGTGTTTGTCATCAAAATCACCTATAATATTCCATTTACTTAGTAGATAAGTTAGGTTAGACAAAAGCTTTTCAATTCCGATTATTGAGGATTAAACATTCATAATTAATGCGTTGTGAGTGCGTTTTAGTATCGTGTTCATAATACATGAGTATACCGTATACACAATGATAAATAAGAAACAAAGAGGCATTCTGAAAAATATTGTACTGTATTTTCACTTATACACTACCTTTTTGAGCAACCTTTTATTTTCACTTACATAGAAAACTGGAAAAGCTTTTAACTTTGTCACAAAAAAGTCAACCTTCCGAGTCTATGATCTATGGTTTCAAACACGGTAGAGCAGGAACTCGTCTTTGATATTTTTTGGTCAACGAATGTGTACTATGTACTATGTAGTGTGTACTGTGTTTAGTTTCATGAGCATTAGTAAACTGAACACTGTAAGCATTCATCAGTAGTCAGTAGTAAATGGACTAAGGACATTAGGAAATGTTAATCACTAGTTTTCACGACAAGTCATACCCTTAAAATTCATATTTTATGTACCTCTTTAGAGCTGTGGGTCGAGAGCTAATGGCAATGGAACAGACAAGCTGAGAAAGTTAAAGTCTCACTGTCCTGTGAAGCTCTTGCTCCTTAATTCTCTGTTACACAAAAGTGAGTAAGTTGCTACTTGAACTTTGTATTTTGTTCTTTGTTCTAGAAGTATTTAAATAACCTTATAAAAATGAAAAATGTCCCCGTCATCAACGTCAACGTCCCTTTTGTATTTATTCTGTGTAGTTTGGTTGGTGAAGTTGATTTTGCACAGTGTACAGATATCTCATTTGAAGCAGTTAAAGAGTCACATGACTATAAATCCGTGGAATATGGAATACAGGAATTTGCAAAGAATCAAAAAGAGAGGTTGTCTACCTTCCATATTATTTTGAATGGAAATTCCAATACAAAAGTTACACAAGGTGAACAAAACATTGGCGTTGGCAGTGGAATTGGAACTATTGTAAAAGATAAGGATAAAGATGAAAATAAAAGTGATGAAAAACTCTATCAAAATATTATGAAGAATGAAGTAAACTCTGCTTTTTTTGTTTCTCTCTCCATTCATTCAGCCACCAGAACTCAAAGTGAAAGGGATAGAAAAGTGCTCAAGTTTTTGTTCAAATGTGAAACTTTTCTTATTTCTCCCTGTAATAGTAACAGTAACGAGAATGACAATGTGAATGAAAATGTGGAAAAATTGAGATATTCAGACTTGTTCCACGTAGGGAAACCTTCAGTGGATATTTTTATTTTTATTGGACGATCCATGACTGATGTGTGGCCAGTAGTGACAACGAGTTCACCTGGTGCTGGTACTGAAGCAGTGGATGGAGTTCATGGTTTGAAATGGAAATTTGCCCTTACATCCACTTCTGAGAAAGCTGTAGAAACCGTAGAATGGGGAAATCAAAAGAGAAAAAGAAAGAGAAAGTGGAAACAAAAGCGAGGGTTGAACAATGATATTAATATTCAAGTGCATACTGTATATTTTGCGAGGGAAACTTTTGCAGGTTCCAGGAGATGGCAAATATTTGAATGGCAGTGGGAAAACCTAACATCAACTCAAACATCAACATCTACAAAAATTCCAATGCCATCGCCAATGCTCAAGTGGATGACGATTGACAGGAATAAAATAAATTTGAATGGAGTGTTTCTAAAAGTTTCTGGGATTGTTCTCCCGCCCTACATGATTTTGAACAAGGAGAGGAGAATAATTGGAGGAACTTTTTGTTCCGTATTTGAAATAGCTTCAAAATACTACAACTTTACTTATGACATGAGTACAGATCCAAAACCCACAGGGACTCAACTTAAAAATGGTGAGAGAAGAAAACAATGTAAAATTTAAAATTCTCATCATCATTTTTTCCTGTAGAATCAAGAATCAAGAATGAAGCTGTTTTATTTTTAAAATTGTTCTTATAATTATTATTATTGTTCAGGCTCTTGGACGGGGATGATGAAGGATGTACTTGGTCCAAAGGACATTGGGATGTGTATTCATATAACCCATGACAGATGGAGCCACCTGGATTTCACCACTTATATGCACAATGAACGTGCTTTCTTCCTCATGGCTCATCCGGAAACTTCTGTAAAATGGAGCGCTCTCTACAGCCCTTTCACACCATTCCTTTGGCTCCTCTTTGGTCTCGCCTTCTTATTCATAATTCCACCTCTCTTTGCATCCTTCAAAATACAAAATATGAACACAACCTCAGACTCCCAAATCCAGATAAAAATTACCAAACCCAGTGCCAGTACAATAAACTCAATGGATTCAACATCAAATTCAAATTCAGCTTTAACTTCCAGTCATAAAAGTAAAAGTAAAAGTAAAAGTACAGCAAAACACCAAAAGAAAAGATCTAGTAAATGGAAGTTGTTGTACGATGCATTTCACATCCCTTTCGCCATCACATTGGATCAGGATGCTGGAAATATTCCGTCAGATCCCACTGGTCGTTGTTTGATTGCCCTCTGGCTCATCTTCATCATGGTGTTGTCTACTGGTTACAAGGACAAATTAATGTCCTACCTCACCTTCCCCGAGCCGGAGCCAATCCCGCGAAACCTAAATCAGGTGTTTCAGCGCCCTGATTTTAAAATGATCTTTCATTTTTGGGGGAGTACAATGTTGGCCCGTTTCAAGAACAAACATAACCCGATGATGCTCGCTCTTGGTCAGCGTCTCATATTAGAAAAGGATGCTGCAAAGTGTGTGACACAGGCCACGATTGAACAGAGAACCCTTTGCATTGGTGTGAAATCCTTCCTTTCCCCCGCCATGGGGAAGAATGTCACCCTCAACTCCGCCTTCCAATCTTACGAGGTGAGCGAAGGGCTCTTTTTCCCCATTTATTTATCCTTCCCCTTGAAGAAACACTCCATGTACACAAGTTCCTGGGAACGGATTGCAGGATTTTATAGAGAGTCCACCATCATCTGGAGATTGACTGAAGGAGTATTCACCGGATTCAAAAGGGCGGGAAGATCCTGGATGCTAAGAGAAAAACATGGAGAATCTTCAAAAGTATATCAAACTCTAAATCAACTTATTAAAGATGGAGAAATGACGGAGAAGCCACTTGTTATTAAACACTTTTTCATCGTCTTTATCGTTTACTTGTTTCTTCATGTGGTTTGTCTTCTCCTTTTTCTATGGGAGATCATATCAAAGAAAAAGGTTGCTCCTGTGAACCTGGATATAAAAAATATATCGTGGAAGAATCTTCCATTTAAATCCATATGGAAATGGAAAAGTAAACTAAATGATAGAAAGAAAGTCCTCAGACCTCTTTCTGTTCTCGAATTTGCGGGGAAACGAGATCATACAAATGATGATACTTTTTCAAGAGCTACCAGTGTTTAAAAACAAATTTATATTATGTACAATGTATAGTATACAAGCACATTCTTAAATAATTACACATTATTTGTAAATAAAGGTTTTATTTATCTCAACTCTAAAACTGCAATAAAGATAAAATTTACTCATTTTTATAGAAAATCGCCAAGAATTTTTCATTTTTTATTTAAACATTGAATTTACTTGGATTTTCATTTCTCAGCATTTTGCATTATTTGACTATTGACGTTGTAAAAACTCGTGGGCAATTCAATCCTCTTTGAACAATTGACAAAAGAGAGGATTTCAATTTGTAAAGACCTTTTCACAGGAGAGTCGATCATAGATTTTAGATTTTAGATTCTGTTTGAGAGAAATCAAAAGAGTACAAAGTGTAAATAGTAAATAGAGAGGACAAGAAAAAAGGACAATGGGATACAACTACAAAGAAATTGACCAATTGAGGATTGAAAACAGAACAAGGAGAAAGAGACAGAGAGAAAAGGTACACATTGATGCTCATGTTGTTGACTTTGACTTTGACTTCTTTGACGTTGACTTCTTTCTTTGGCATTAGTTTCTTGAGCTTCCGCTCAGATTTAGTTTACTTTGGATCGGACGATAGCCTCAAAGAAGAACAGAAGAGAGAAAGAAGAGAAAGGAAAATAAAATATACGAGCTGTGAGATTGTTCAAAGTCGGAGAGTAAATTGAATGAAATGACCGATATGGGCAAGCTCATGAGTATCAAAAAGATGGATGAACACAAGATGAAGAAGAAAAAGATACTAGAAGAGTATATAACGTAGATATATGAATACGTAGAATGAAAGAACAGAGGGATGAATAGAGGACACCATATGTATATATTCCTTGTTTCATCTGCTCATCTGCTCTGAAAAGTGCATACATGTACAATGTCCATTGTGCATTGTACATTGTGCACTCTATTTACAGACTACAGACCAAACTGATAGACTCAAAGAAAGAAAGAGAGAAATAGAGAGAGATGAAAAAAGAACAAGGAAAGTGAAGTGAGGGTGAAAAGTGAGAAGATTCACAAACGTACGTTAACGGCAAAGAAAATGTGGATGATTTTCTTTCTTCTTTTTCCAGTCACTCACTCTTTTTACATTTTCTTCTTTTTTTCCGCTCCAGGATCCTTTTCTCCTTTTTCTCACTCTCTCTCCAAAGCGGATGATTGCACAAAGATTGTCAATTTGCTGTGCTCAATATGGAAAGAGCCTTTGGCCAACTTTGTCTGTCCATTCTTCTCATCTTTTTTATATCTCGTCTCAAGTATTGAGCATTGAGTATTTGAGTATTGAGTGTGGACTGGACTCTTTTTTTTCTCTGTTCTATTTTTCTTTGTACGTCTGTCCATCCAACTCCCAGTCTACATCAGCTCAACTTCAACTTTCTCTCTCTCTCTACACATATGTACTAGTACTGTACACACACACATGCACACATACATACATAATAAATCTCTGGCCACCGTCTGACGTAGTAAAAGTATAATGCCTCATATATAAAACATGGAGCATCTGACCAGTAAAATCTTCAAATGAACCTTCACAACTAGAAACTAGAAACTAGACATAAAAATAGAAGTGGAAAAAAACTCGAGTTTTCTTATTCCACACAGATCTTTTCACTCCTTTCTGCGTCTTGAGTTTAAGTCTTGAGTCTTCCTCCTAATCGCTGCTACTCTCATTTCAAGATTCATCTCACTTTGTCAGTCATTTTATATACGTATATCAAGATTCCAGATTCTAGACTCTAAATGCTCTGGTTCTAGTAGTTTTCAGTTTGTAGGTTTAAATATGTAATATGTACAAGAAGAAAATGATGCGGTGTATAGTAAAGTGGCAAAAGCCTTATGTGTTCTAATCCTTTCGTTTTTTTCTTCTTATAAAAAGTTTTTTCACTACCACTTTTTACGATACGGCGATTTGACCAGATTACCAATGTCCAATGTCCAATGCTCAATGCTCGATGCTCAGTACTTGAAATAAGTAAGACGTAAATGGTTGGAGGGACTTTTTGAGAGGAGAGGAAACAGACTTTCCAAGAGGCTTTTGAAATATGTACGTACACAAGCAAAGTTACTGCTACTCTTACTTTTACTTTTAGGTACTTTGGTGATAGATTGTCGTGAAAGGGGAAAAGATGTTAGAGGAAAGATAGAAGAAGGTTTACAGACTGCATATAAAATATAAAATGGTCACTCTCCTTCACTCACTTATCATGTAAAGGGTACAACTAGTATTTAGAATGTAGATTGTAGATACTAGATACAGACGTCGTGTACAATGTACAATAGCTAATAGATGAAAGACGTGTTTGTCAATGATTCTTAGGGAAAGTATCACGTCGTGAGAGGAATTGGCAATGATTGACGTTGTACTTTGTGCATTGTGAATTGGAGAATCTGTATCAAGGTTCGTGTGGAGGAAAAGGATAAGATGAGGATTGACAACTTTTCAAACAGCCTAATCGTCCAGAATCCAGACTTAAATGGAATTACACAATACTTTCCGCCTTTACCCCTTTTAAGAAAATACACAGGACACATGTAGTAATTTTAAGGATTTGCTGTAAAATAAGTTACTTTTTTTAGTCCCATAGAAATGTTAATATTCAAACTAAGGAAAAGTTAAAGTAAAAAAAAAGCTTTTTATTTTCTGATGATATTTTAGAATATTTTCAAGTTATTAGTCTGAAACAGAAAAATTAAAATCGTTTCCTTTACTACTGTGTAAATTTCAATATTATTATTATTATTACAATATTTTCCATGTTTTTGTTATACGAAATGACACTAATGTTCAGAAAGAAAACTCGGGTAACTTTTCACCAGATAAGGAGTTTAAAAGTATAGTTTTCTGGTAACTTTTCACTTGCTTATTTTGAACCATGAAACAAAGATGAATGGTGCGTGACATCCAGGATTTTTCCAGGAAAGTATTCCTCTACCACCTGTTACTGCACTCTAGTGGGAGATGGCGCTGGGGATCCTTTCAAAATTCTGGAGCTTTATAGCTTTGACTGTGAGTTGTGGATTGTGGAGAGTTTCAAAGATCGATTCACACAATGTAAACATGTGCTAGTTTCTTCTTGTTTATGTTGGTGTTGGAAATGTATGAGACGACTCTATCTGTGATCTTTGTTCTGTGTTTTCATCATCATGTATAATTTATAATGCATGATGTATAATGTATGGTGTATAATATAATGAATGATGTATGCTCAAGTAAATAGATGCAGACAGCTTAATACCGTGGTAAAATCCTGTTTGGTGGTGTTAATTCAATTCACTGATAAAGTAATGTACAAAACCGTAGATTCGAATTTCATACCCACTTGTTTTCCCTTTCCCACAAACCTTAACTTCTTCCTGTGTCCTGTCTAAAACCCGAATAAATGAATGTTCTCATCTTTTACCTTTTCTATTAATAAATTGACCTTTTAAAATTTAATTCTCGGGTTTTGTTATACATGCTCGGAAATCCAAAACCCAGACAAGACAAGAGACATTAAGAACAAGTATATCTGGAATCTTTTAGATTTTTAAAAAAATTAAGAAAGATTCGATGGATTTTGTAAAAAAATATGTGCAAACTGTAACTGTGATGTCACCATGTTCATAATCCATTTTTAATCTCTTTTTAACTACCACCTCACATCTAAAATCTAGAGACTAGAGGCTGTAGGTAAACTACCAAAATTTCTCATGTATTTCCAATACTGTTTGAGAATCATACAGTACACATCTATAAAATTAAGCTAAAATCTGCACTTTCCACACGGCAGATCCCAAATAAGGTTCAAGTTTGCCCTTCGGTTTACGACGGAAAACTTTAGCTGACACTCGTCGTTTCACAGTCACTCGTCTTCATAAGTTGACAGACAGGCCGCCCTGTCATAAAACTGAAAATTGAAATTGAATTTTCCTGCACACATTGCACATTCTTCACCTCGTTTGATAATCGTATTAAATGTACATATCATGTACAATGTATAGCATATAGTAAATGGATAGCAGTGTCAAACTCAGAGACAAGTGTACAAAAATGAATGTTTAATGCAGAAACATGTGCAAGCATAATCGTATTAAGTTGCTGTGCTGTAAGGTCTGTCTATCTGGAGTTTGTAGTTTGTAGTTTATCTATGGACTGCGGATGTGACACAAGCCACAGGAATCTCAAGAGTCCAGTCAGTCACTTGCACTGTCTGTCTGAGGAAAATCCTCTTCGTTTTTTTTCTCCTTTTCAAACCACAAATCAATAAAGAAGGTAAAAGTGTGATACGGTATCACACGTGTAAGTCTTCTCTATACTCTATACACAGTAGGCTTATCTGAGTTTAGGAGACTTTCTTTTTTCCCCTCTGCCTGACAAGTAACATGTAAAGCTTTAGATAGAAAATGCATATTTACTTTTGCATTTATATTCACATTAGCCTTCATTATGTACAAAATGTAAATATTTAGCAGGAGCATCTTTTATATTTTCTGAGGTAGGTGGTAGATACATTTTTTACACTCTTACACATATTTTTATCGATTTTCAATTATCAACTGTTTTCTTCTTCTTTCTTTTTACTTCCGTTGACAAAAAATAGTAATCTTGATTGTATTAAATATAACGTCATTAATTTTCAAACTTTGGAAACCTATTTTGCATTTTGATAAAATCTTCCCCATTCATTTTTACTTTTTACTCTTTTCCGACTTGTGACTTTTTTACTTTTTATGATAATTTACTTACTGATGATTTTTAGGAAGGAAAATAGGATTTGTAATCAATAATCGATACCATTCTTTTGCAACATTTGAAATTTGAATGGTTTGAATATTGAATTCACATTTAACACCAACCACTCAATCCGATAATGAAAAATCAATCCTGACGTTTCCCGCCTCTACTTTCTCCGTTTTCATTTTCAATGTAGTCACTGTATTACTGCACTAAGAAAATCGAAAGTCGAGTGGAGTCTCTTTATTTTTTGAGTGCTCTTTTCATTTTATTATTGGTATAAACGTCAAAAAGGTTGAGAGTTGAGAGTTGAGATTTTATTTTTATTTCCCGTTTCATGATCCTCTGTAGACTGTAGAATCTAGACTGTTGACTGTTTACGGTCATTGACAAGGACCATGTATTGTTTTAAGTGCAAATAAAATACTGAGGACAGAAAACAGGAGAGTCGCCCACGTACATTTTATTTTTTATTCTGCATGAGCAATAAAACTATAAGCCATCAAGTTGCTCAACATTCTACATTCTGCATTCTACATCCTGCATCCTGCATCGTGCAACATATAGCATAGAAAATACAACATGAGACAAACTCTGCCCTTTTTTATTTTCTAAAGTTACTTTCATTAGCTCCATTCCGCGCTCGGCACTTGGTACGGTAAATTAAACTTTCCTGTAGAGAGAAAAAGAGAGAGATGCCAGAGACACGTTTACTGCAAACTAGAAACTGGAAATTAGGAATTACGAACTGTACAAACTACTTAAATCCCCAAGAAACCTAGAATCTAGAAACTAGAAAATTCTCATCAGACCTTTTCACTCCTCCCAAAAAAAGTTTGAATGATACATCTATATATTCTTAGTCTTTGGTGTGAGAAATAAATGGACGTGGAAGATAGCTAGATAGAAAATGAAAAGAAGGTGAAGAAAGTAAACCGTAGATAGTAGGCAGTAGACAGTTTACTAGAAAAAAATTACCTAAGGAAAAAGGAGAGAAAAAATGAAGAAGATTTGAGGCTCTCCAAGTTTATTCGCCTCCACCAAATTGACCTTTGTCCTTTCTTTCACAATTCAATTTACCTATCCTATAGTCAACATATATGGTCTACAGTATGTCAAATCTACATCTAAATCGAAACTTTGAGCTAGTTCAAGTTTCTTGTTTCTAGTTTGTCTGAATCCACAATCCACAATCCATAATCCACGACCTTGTGAGTTTCACTTTGAATTGAGCTGAAATTGATGTAATTCAAAAGTTTTGGGAGTCGGAGAAGATACATAGATAATTGTATGTTCAATGTTCATGTATCAAAACTTTATAAAAATATCACTCAAAGTAAAACATAAAAAGTACAGTGTACAGTGTACAACGTACAAAGTAAAAGTAAAATATACAAAATACAACATGCAATGTATATTGTACATTGTACAGGACACGGCATGAATTATTAAAGTATGGATTTTTCTTTTCTGTTTCTTTTTATTTTTGTTCTTCACATTCTCTCATTCTTCACTCTTCACTTTCCCTGTCTTTTCACCCAGTTACCACACTTTGCCTTTCCAAATAAAATAGGACGAGACATGTTCGCATACCACTGAGATGTACACTGACAGAGAGAAAATCCCATTTGACTTTGACTTTGAAATGTACTTAGTACTTTATATTGTATAGAGAATAAGGAATTTGGTCTGTATTCTGCAAAGCTCCCACGTTGACATTCCTGTGAACAGGACGTGCAGAAACTTTCATCTAAATTCAGACTGTATCCATAATCTACAAGCTACAAGCTACACGCTACAAGGTACAAATTACAGTACACAGTACACGTAAACAGAAGTCTCGTTGCATCATTCCGCACGTAAATACCTGTGTCATTCATACTTCATTCTGCATTTGTAGTTTGTAGTTTGTTGTTTGTAGTAAAGGGCTAATGGCTAATACACTCTCACAACTCAGAATGTATTAAAGTTGACTCTCTCTCTCACTTTCTGTTTCTCCTTTCACTACAGACTACAGGTAAAACCTCATTCACTCTTCGTGTCTCATTGTTTTCAGCCAGTAGCGAGAATGAGGAAACCCGCAGTAAAAAAAAGCTAATAATACTCCAAATATCATGTGGATACAAAATACAAAAGTATAACTATAGCTGGAAATTGAAGGGCATTACCGACGTCCACTCGGTCCTCCTTTTATTATAAAAGTAACAGAATAAAAAGTATAATAGTAAAACATTCACGTGTTTCCCTGTAAATCTTTCATCTTTTCTCTGGCTTTGCATAGGTATAAAGTATAAAGCAATAGAATAAAGAATAGTGAATATAGAGCATTGAAAAAATAGAACATAGACTAAGTCACATATTGAAGAAAACTCTAGATTCTAGATTCTACATTCTACATTCTATATTCTATATTACATATTCTAGACTCGAGAGCTGTGGAGAGAAATCCTTTACTTAAGAACTGGAGCATGGCTGGGAAAAGGAAAAGTATGCATGTATAATGTACAATGTACATAAGCTTATAATGCACAAGGAGTGAGGAGCAGCTATAGACCAACGTCCGTGTTCAGCGTTCAGTGTTCAGTGTTTAGTGTAGAAAACTCGTGGCTTTCTCTCTTCGCTCGCTCGCTCATCACACTATATGCATACATGCGTACATACGCCGTATATGGTACTTTCCCCGTGACTCACAATCAGTTGGTTACAGTATATAAAAGTCTGACTTACACATAGAGAAGTTTTGTGCTACATACTTCATACTACATACCCTACAGAAATAGTAGTGTGTAGTTTGTAGTGGGGGAATATCGATTCGGGAGATCACGGGACATGTCTGTTTTCCACAGCATAGAACAGCACAGCCTACACTGGAGCACAACGTACACTGGAGCGAAGCAGAGCAGCCGGAGACCTAGAACTAGAAAGAAGAAAAAGAAGGGAAATTACAAAACTAAACCAGAGTAGAGGAAAGTGCACCAGTGGAACATCAACAAACGAGCTAGCGAGTGAACGTACGAACCAACAAACAACTGAGTAAGTAAACCAACTAAACCAGCCAGACGTTTCCCTTCACTTTTATAACTTTTTTTGTCTTTATTTTTTGGAAGGAAAGTGAAAAAAAACCACTAAATTGTGCTGGAGACCTCCTAGTGCTGGGAAAATTGTGTGGGAAAAAAGCAAAAAGCTCGTCCATTCCTTAGTGTTCCACTCTCAACTCTCAACACTGAACATTTAACCTAATTCCGAGTTCTGAGTTCTGAGTTCCAAGTTCCAAATTCCACATCCAACAGAACAGGAAAAGCACACAGTACAAACAATAACCATCGCTACATAAAAATCGGAGAAGAAAAGGTCCATGTGAAATACAGACACAGATACAAATACTCTCGTCCGTCGTCCGTCGTTTGTCGTTCGTCGTTTGTTCATCACTTCCGGAATGCCTCCACCTTTCACCACATACCAAAACCAACATCACATGGAAACTGTATGTAAAAGAAAACGACAGCCATGGGAAGTGAAATAAAGACACAGGAGTCACCGAGCAGTCATAATCCTACAACTGAAACTGCAACTGTAAATAGTAAATACTGTCACTCCTCTCCTCGCGGAGGAGCAAGTGAGAAGGTAAATAAATAATAGTAATTCAATTTGATCTCTGATCTTGGTTTATTATTAAATATACATTTGTTGTCTCCACCATTTAACAACATCGCTTAATAACATGATGAAATAATGGTAATGGTAATAATAATTGTATCAATACAGCTAATGGCCCGTACCTGAGACGAATAATAATAATAATACTAGTGGCCGCAACATTATCCGCTCCTCATCTTTTTGTACTACATACTACATACTAAACTCATCAAAATCTTATATCTGCTGAAGGTCTGAAAAGTTAAAGTGAAAGCTCAAGAGAAACAGAAGCAAGAATAATATAATACTGTACAAGAGTAAATGGAATATAATATGAACTTGGGGATGCGGATGGGGATTTCTCATTACTTTTTCACAACCTAAAGAACCACGAGCTGCGGTGAAAGTAGACAAAAAGAGTAGTGAGCATCCTTCTCACTTTCTACATTGTGCTTCTACTTGTACTTGTTCTTCCTGTCTCAATCCATTCCAGCCAATCAATTTCTGGTAGCTGGTAGCTGGTGGAAATGTCAAACCCCATGAACTCTCCGTGTGCTCCCTGTACAATCTCAACCATATTCGTATCTTTATCTTTATCCTTGTACGCCCGGTCAGATTTCCTAACCGTCTTAACCATCTCACTTTCTCAGCTTTCATAGGAAGGAAAATAAAGAGAGAAAGAAAGAAATAAGAAGCATTTCATATCATATCGTACCCTGCCACACACTATTATCCTGCTTTTTAACAATAAGCTCCAAGTTGTATTTATTTCTCTCTTTCTCCTATCGCCCATCTCCCATCTTCCACTTCCTCAAGAATCAAGAATCAAGGCTCAAAGCTCTACATTCAACACTCTACACTCAACACTCAAGACATTCAAGGCCGACAACTTTTCTGGAAAGAGCAAAAATACTCCCAGAGAAACTACACAGAATTAAATCACTCAATTCTACCATCTACAAGCGAGAAATGAGAATGGAGAATTGAGAATTGGAATTGAGCACGGAGCGGCTGCGAACTGCGAACTGCGAACTGCAAACAAGCAACAGAGAAAGAAAGAACATTTGCAGCAAGGCTGTGGAAAATTTTCAGTGTTCAGTGTTTAGTGTTCGGTGTAAATCCAGTGGGTTTTGCTTTTACGAATTTGTTCAGAACAGAAACGATCTTCAACACTTTCAGCTCTCAGGTCTCAACTCTCAACTTTCAACTCTCAGCTCAACTCAAGTACTATCTTTTCCATTTACGAGGGACGGACATTGTAAGTTATGACTGTAATAAAGTCAACCTGGACAACTGCTCATCAATCTCCATTCCTTCAACCGTTTGCCCAGAGTTTGGAGTTTTGAGTTTATAGTTTATAGTTTCATCTACATCAAGGAACAATAAAAAAAACCTACAAGGTATAAAATACAGGTAAATTTACCTATAAATTCCTGTGCATACATAATATAATGATAAAAGATAAAATTGCTCAATTTTAGCAAGAAAGTTTATAGATATAAGAGTTATTAGATATCGATTTTGAATATTTCAGAGCATAAATTTGACATATTTTCTGACGTATACATTTATTATTTCATACTTTTGTACATCCAAAGTTTGTGTTTAACAAAAAGTTTTCATGGTTTCAACAACAAATTTTAAATTTATTTATAGATCTCCCACACATAACCCATTTTCCATTTTCGAACATCCGTAATACTCGTAATCCACAATCCATAATCCATGGTTACATGTTCAAATGATGAGGATCTATCAAAAGAACAGGATGAGGCTAAATCGGAATCCGGAGCTAAATTTGACACGGGATCCAATTGAAAATGTGGGTGAAAGTGAAAACTCTGAAAACTCAAACTCAATAGGTGTGAATGGAAATGACGTGTGTTGCTCCTCGGTGAAAGAAGGTGAAGAAATATTCATGAGTATGGTGATGGTGGTGACTGCAGCTACAGCTGGCGCTCAGACATACTCTCAATTTCCCTCCATTTCCGTCGGACTTTCACCACTTTCATTTTCAAAAGCTCCTTTTTCTTCTCCAGTCACTTCATCAACATCCCAATATCAAAATTGTTATGATGAGGCTGAACCACAAACCACAACCACATTTTACAGCCATTTAATAATAAAAACAAGAAGATCTTCATTCAAACTTGAATGTCACATAATCAACAACAATAACAACAACAACAACAATGCTGTGATACTCCCAGAAGACATAAAAATGGAAGAACGGCATCAGTCATCATACACATAAAAAATCAGTCAAAATCAGCTGTGTGAGTGAGAGTGGAAAAGTGTGAGTGTGTGTGCGCACGTATTAAAAGTAAAAGTACAATAAAACAATAACAAAATTTAAAGATTCTCTTCTTCTCGAAAAGAAGAAGAGACAAAAGTGTAAAAGAGACGTTGACTTTTGGATTTGGGTTTTGGATTTAACCGACAACCGACTCGTGAGTGCGCCTGAAACAAATATAGAATATACAAATAATATACATATTTTCTCTCAAAAGCCAAGAGCTTGAGCTCAAAGCTCCAATCTCAAACGTGTGAGAAACAGTAAGATTTTCACCACTCCCAACAGAACGAATCAAGGGTCAAGAAGAAAAAATCAGACAATCTGCTCCTACGCAAGAGATCAAGTGAAAAAAGGATTTCAAATCCAAGCTAATCCAACGCAATCCAATCATTCAATCGGCCACTTTTGTTTCCTTCTTCATTCAGGTATGGTTTCGAGTTTTGTGTTTTACGCTTCTTTATTTATTTTTACGGTACTAGTTGTCCCTTTGCAATCCCAAATACTTTTATTCTCGATTTTAGACGGTATACACACTTTCATCTATCTCTTTCCTATTTTTTATTTATAACGTGATAGATAATAGATTAGGCAGTATTATGAAGCTAGCCACTATCCGTTTCTTAGAACTTGGACCCATGTGCTCTAATATTTATTTTATTCTATAGGTAATTTTACTCCTCATCTGCCAGTGGTCGATAGAAATAATATATAATACATAGGGATGCGTGTTTCGTAATTGGGACAATTCATTCCGATTCCTTTTCATTCAATTCAATTCATTTGATTCGTAGTGGATTCATTCAATTTCCTCAAATTCAAGCTATTTTCCGTTTATCCGCTCTTTTGCTCTCTGTCACTGTGAATTCAGGATTCCAGCTCTTCCGGTTTCTGTCAACAGTCTCAGCCCTAATACACTGTTTACTGTTCAGTTTAGTGTTCCGTGTAAAATCCCATGCACTGGTTGGTTTTATTGCTGTGATAGTATTTTAATGGTCTGCATTTTGCACTTTTGGAATTTCAAAGAGTTGTCTCATCCCGTGAATCGTGCGAACAAGAAATACGTTCAAGCTCGATGCTCATACTCGATGAGGACAGTCAAAACCGCTGGAGCAAATTAATTAGTTTGTCAAAATCCACCATACGAAATCCTGATTTTCTATTGAAATAATCCTTCGTTTGTGGTTGTGACTCTCTCTCTCTGTATTTTGATAATCTGTTCATTTCCGCCTTTTGATTTTCATCCGCTGGGCCGTTTTAAGTCAAATTCTTGGAAAATGGTACATTGTACATTGTACATGCGGGTACTTATCGAGTACCGAGTATTGATAATACCCACAGCCCACAGATTTGCTTTTCACTTTTGATGGGTTTATCATTTGTCGTTTGTCCTTTTATATCTACAGATAAATTATAAGAGTGTAACAGTTTAAGAGCATTAGTAAATAGTAAATAGTCAATAGTAAAAATAAGTCGTTCCATTTCCATGGCTTCTAATTTCTGATTTCTGTATTGTATTGACCAGTGTCAGTGTGTTTATCACTTACAGTTTTGTTCTTAATTCGGAATTGGCACCAACGTGTGAGTCACGCTGTGTCACACATTTCTATATCTTTAGAAATAAGTGAAAATACTTACATGTACGAAGCACGAAGCAATTTTCTCTCTCCCTATCCTGTATTATTTCTTATACAGTGTGCATTGTACATTGTACATATATGTCACCCAGCTATATTGGGTGTGTGTGTAATTAATGCTGCATTTTCAATTTGATAAGGAAACTATAGAGAATAGTTGAATAATGAACAACCTATAGTAAATAGTAAGTAAATGGAAATGTGCATCGATTTCAAATTATGCAAGTATTATTATTTAGTTATTTATAGATTGGTAATAAAATTTGCAAGGAAAAAGGATTATCTGTTTTCTCTGCCGTTTGTTTGCCTTTGTAGTTTGTGCCTTTTGCTCTGTGTTGTTGTACACAATTTACTATTTACTGTGTGTGGAGCACTCTATTCTTTATTTTATAGTGATTTTTTGTGTTACATAATATTAAGTGGGATTGAATTTCCTCAATCCTGAATCCTCCAACTCCATACAGTATAATTTTACTCGATGGAAAATGATCGATAAACCTTGCGGATTGTCGACAATTGTCCAAACATGTAGATTGTAGATTGTGGACTGTGGATTGTGGATTGTGGACTACTATTACTGCTGGCTGATGGGTGATGGTGCTGTGGGTTTAGTTGTCAAACACAATTTGCCAAAACACTTGAATAATAATTGAACTTGTGACTGTAACTTGAAATGTTGTCTGTTCTTCTTTTATTTAGCCTTACACTCTTACTTTATGTATGCACTATGTACAATGTACAATGTACAGTTGTCATTTTATCCTTCGTCTTTCAATTAATATTGACCTTATTTACATAAAAGTACAGCTTACAGAGTATAGAGTAACATGGAACAGGGAACATGGAACATGGAGTTTTGTGCATATAAAAGACAATTGATTCGAATTGCTTTACCGTGTCTGGTGTCTGCACAAATGCAGGCTTGAAATGCAGAAATTGAGTGGGCGAATAAGGGAGTCATCTTTTAAAGGAAAAAGAAATGAAAGACAATAGAAGTACTTCTATTCCCTTCTATTCTATTCACTTTCATTTCCTTAAATCGGTCACACTGGCACTTGGTTTTCTACACGTGTATGTTTTTTTAGCCATGAAGAGCTGAAAAAAATCCTGTAAGGAATCCTTCTTTTCCACCATGTTGCATCTATTGTAAAATAATGAAATGGATGGTTAATGGTTATTCGTTCGCAGACCATAATTCAAAATGTTCATTCACTCTTTCATTTACTCCTTCATCCATTCATTCATAAAACAATGGATTTTTCAAGTCAAGAGCGGACTTCAAGACTAGAAGACTAGAGGATCCTAGAGGACTAGAGGCCTAGAGAGGATTTAGGATTCAAAGATTTTCAGTTTAGCACGCCAAGCAAAAAAACAGGTGAAAAATCCTAATAGCTTAGTGAAAAGATATGTAGTAAATAGTAAACCGTTGGTAAACCTTGAGGCGATGAGTAAGCGAAAGTCAAGCTTTTTATTTTATTTGTTATTTGCTAGACGCTCGAAGGTATTTTACACAGGTACAAAAATTTGAAAATGTAGCCTAAGAAATAAAGAGGAAAACAGCATAAACATGCACATTGCATATGTATGTAACATATACAGTGTACAGCGTATAGATTGAAACTTGAAAACAATGACGACAAGAAAATGTACTTTTAATCCAGATAAAAGGCTTTTGTGTCTTCGTATAATGTACTTGATACTTTTTCTATTTGACTTTATTCCACATCCTGTGTACATGTAAAATATACAATGTACAATGTAAAACGTAAAATGTAGTATAAGTCTTATTGTGACGGATGGTTGAATTGGAAAAAGTGGCGAAAACTAATCGGCTTTTATTGAGCCGCACATCAAAATCACAAACACAATCACAATCACATTCAAAAAGTTCAAAGAAAAGAAGCTATGGATTTTCCACTTTCATTTCTTCTTTTTATTTACAGCTTTTTACCTTTTATACATATGCTCAAAACTCAAACATGAAAGATGAAAGATTCTAACTGTGCACTGTGCAGTCAATAGTCAAGTAAATGTATTTGATTGTATATTGCATCCGAGAAAACAAACTATACAAACTTGAAACTTGAATCTTCAATTTTGGCTTACTGCAAATGTACTTAAAATATTACAAAAAATACAAAAAGATACAAGTTTTTTCTTTACTTTTCTTTACTGTTTTGGATTTGGATTTACAACTAGAAATCAAATTTGTAACATGAAGAAAAGTTTCGGATACTTTTTGTTCAAATATATTTACTGGAATTTAAAAAAAAATAAGAATGAACCGAGATGTTTAAGCGTAGTGTAAAAAAAGAGTGATAAAAACAGAGAGAATGTGAGAATTTAAGTACTGCGATTATTTCTTGTGATTCATACACCCTTACTTGATTATATACTACATACTCGGGGTTCGGGATATTACGATACTCATGTCTTGCATTTATGAAGTACCTGAGTGTGTATTGTGTATTATGTGCGAATAATGAATAAGGACTTGAGTGGAAAGCATAATAATAAAGCGTAGAATGTGGAATGTAGAAAAGTAGAATTATGTGAGTACTTGTATACGTAAACTCATCTTCAGAAAGCCGAGACACATGAAAGGTTTTATGCATGTACATAGGTGCTTTGTACATGGACCATTCATAAAACGGAATGAAAAACGATGTGTGCCCTAGTCATACAAAAACACAAACAGAAACACAAACAGAAAAGAACTGAAGAAGAATACTCTATTCAAATAATTGTGTGTTGTACATTGTACATTGAATTGCACATGTATAGTACATACAGTTGGATGTATACATGTAACTTGACCTAGAAACAAATCTCGTTTTATCATTCTTTCATCCTCTCCCAGATATGCATTATAGATACATCACACATCACACTGTATTGTATACAAACTCATCATCAACTTCAACTCAGGAGATGTGTTTTCATGAATTCCTCTTCTCCTTTCCGCTGTTGTTGTCGTCGTCTTTTTCTTTCTTATTTTTCCTTTTCCTTTTCTCCTTTTTCTTCTTTTCTTTTTCTTATTCTTTCCAGAGCTCTGGCAAAATTGCCAACTGCTACTAGACCGTGGAAACTACACATTCTTAGACTTGGATTTTTGTTTGTTCACACATGGTGAAAAATGAAAAACTCATCTTGATGATCCAAATTCCCATCGGGTTTTCCATCCTTCTATCTTCTATCCAGTCCACGATGAAGATCGGATATGGGATACGAGATACGAAATAAGAGATAACGGAGAACGGATTATGGATATATATTATATATTTATATTGTATTATATTTATATTATATATATTATGGATATGATGGAAAGAAAAGATCGAGGGATCGAAAGATAAGAACGTAGATCTTCTTTCAAAGTTTCCACTTCCTTCCTGATTCCTGTCAGGATTCAAGAGTCAGGAGTCAGGAGAAGGCAGACAGATAAAACTAGAAAACTAGAAAAGAGTTTACTCTGGAAATTTCTGTCTCCTCCGGGACTTGGGACTCTGAGAATGTAAAATATATATAAGTTCTGGGTTCTTGTATAAATGGTTTCACAGTAACTGTGTGGATTGTGGATATGCACATGAATTTCGGATGAATAAGAAATAGATGCATATTTTACACTGTACAATCTACATAACTACATAACCTGTATATGCATGATATAATTTATAATTTCTATCGATGTCAATGTCGACGTCGACGTTGACTTTTATCCTACACAAGGGAAACTTTTATGTACAAGATCAAGGGATGACGCACCCATATTATTAAAATTTACAAGTGCCAAAAGTTGCATAGTCAGACAAAATTCTAATAAAAGTTTAGCTTTTTTTATTTATTTGACTTCATGTAGGATCTAGGCCGAATTGCTTAAGATTTAAGAGTCAAAATTCAAGAGCGCCCAAGAAGCTATTTTGCTTTTAAAAAATCAGGTATAAT
>JABASP010000375.1:0-56219 GCA_019776565.1 Sminthurinus signatus
TGTTTTCTGTATTTTGAATGCGCCTATAGAATCCTGTATCTTTTACTCTAATTTATATATATTATCTTTTCATTACAATTCCCAATCCTCTCTCTTAAAAGCAACAAGGTACTAAACCAAAAACAAACTACTTGACACAAAATTGTCATTTTTTAGTTGAATTGGAATTCCATATTTAATTTTCCATTGAAAGAAAATTTGAATTAGAAATTTTGCAATAAAAAATGCACAAAGTACATGTGATTTTCAAAAAAAACCTCAACTCTTAAACCATGAATCATAAAGCATAAATCATAAAGTAAAACTTTTAAATTGTAAATGAACCCATAAAATTTTACAATGGTTCTTCTTGTGAATGAAACTCATGAAAATGCATAAAAATTACAAATTACGAAGTAAAAATTGCAATTTCCTTTCCAGCAGAAGAAGAAAAAGAAGAAGAACATGAAGAAGAATGTGTAGAAAAAAATAGGAGGATTGCTTTTAAATTACACTGTTAAAAACTGGTACTGGAATCCGAGTAGAAATTTACAGGGAGAAGTGAGTGAGACGGAGAATGAGGGAAAGGTAAAACCTGGAAATGTAAACACAAGGAACATTAGAAATGAACGATGCTTGCAGTATTGATGTATTTGTATTTGTATTTGTTGCACAAAGAGGGAAAAAGAATCTTCTTTTAAAGTAGTGTACATTGTACATACAATTTTAAAGCTATTGAAACCAAAGCATAGTAAACGAGGCCAGACCAGATCAGACCAGACCAAGAAAAGACAAGTCAGACCTTAGAAGCAGTTCCACTCGTAAATTGCATACTGCATACATTTGTTTGTATTGGTTTTGGTTTGGTTTGGACTGACGAGGAGGAGACACAAGACAAGATGAGACGAGGAACAAATCTCAGCGAGCAAATGAAGTCTACGGGGTACACTTACGTCCTGTCCAAACTCTGACAACTCAACACAGCTACAAATACAATTACACGCCATATCTACATGCACACTTTATGCAAAGACCGAAAGAGAGAGAAGCATTTTCCATTACGTCGATACATACTGTACTTTTGTTATTTGTTTACCATTCTTTGTCAAGAGTTCACTTTCGCTTTCCCTTGTTTCGAGTCTCGGCTTCTCGTCTCCACAGCCTTTTACTCTGTAAATTGTACATTGTACAATTTCTTCCTGTGACTTTGGTAAACATGGAAAAATGTGTAAACTCAAACCTCAAGCCTCAAAAGTCAAAACCAAAACCAAAACCAAACAAAACCACAGGAAACTTTCCACACATTATTTTTATCCGGAATTCCCTATTTTGTGCATGTTTTGTACATTTTGTACTGTTTATTATGCAAATATTTTCATCACCATCCTCATTGCCAAATGCCAAATCTGGTGAAATATGAATGATAATATTAGTATGAATATTCAAAAATGAGGATGAAAAAAAGTGTAGATTTTTTCCACTTTCAGTTTCACTTTTCTTTTGCTTTTGCTCGTTGATTGAGTTTGTGAAAGATGCCAGATTCTAGATTCCAGAATCCAGAGAATGTGGAGAAATATTATGGAAATTTCCCCCCAAAAAGATAGTTTGGTTTGGTTTTGGTTATTTAGTGGCGTGTCAAAAGACGGAAGCCAGACGGCAGGAGCATTTATTTACACATTCAGACCTCTAAATACTAAATAGTAAATCTACATGTACGTAAATGTAAATGTGTGTGTGTATTTAGTATTTAGTATTTAGTGGAAACATTTTGGATGGATAATTGATGGGATTTTTAATCTTGAGTTAATAGCTTGTTCTTTTTTTCCCTCTTTCTTTTTCGTTCTTCTTTCTGTTTGGTCTGTCTATAAATTTGTTGAGTGGACTGGAAATGATTAGTGAAAAATACATGTGTAAGGAGAGGAAAGTGAGCATTTATCAATCAATCAGGTGGTGAAAGGAAAATGAAGAGAGGAAAACTTGACGACCGTATTATCTGATTACCTGCCTCTCCTGTTTTGCTGCTGTATTTTAAACTTTATATGGAAGATGGAAAAGTGTGTACATTTTACATATTTTACATATTTTTAGATTTTTCATGTACTTTTATTCTTTCGAGGAAGCATTCTAAACATGGATTCTAATTTCTCTCGGCAACTTCACTTGAGTGGAACTAATCTCTGTTTTGATAAAAAGGAGAAGATAGAAGATGGCATCACTTAAAAATTCTTGTACTTTTACTTGTGTTCGGTATTCGGTGTTTGGTAGTCAACGAGGAGCAAATCGAAATCTGAATGATATGATGCGATATGAAATGAGCTTGGCTAAACTGCTGTATCCTCGATCCTCGATGCATTTCATGTAGTGTAAATATGAGTTGAGAGCATTTAAAACAACTAGAGAGAAGAAAAAGAAGAAGAAGAAGAAAAAATCCCGACTTTGACTTTTTACTTTTTACTCTCGAGAAATTGATGAGATACATGTGTCTTCATGTCTTTGCTAAGTGAGCACAACCGACTCTTCTCAACTCAAGCTTTTCTTGTGCGTACATTGTAGCTTGCATCTTGTATTTTGGGCAGAGGAAACTCGCTTTTAATATTTAATATGAATAATGAAGTTGAAAAGTACCCATGAGTACAAATACGAGTAATTCAACCATCTTTTCATTTCCATCTTTCTCTCTCTCTCACACATTTTCACATAAGTAGTTTTTTATTCTCCATTTCACTTACACAAATTCTATACTCTGTACACTGTACATTCTACGTTGTACGTTGTACATGTTACACAACACATGATGTAATTTCAAGTTTTTTTTCTTTTTACTTTTTCAAGTCTCAAGATGCTCAAAGTTCCCCTCTCAAAGTGGATGATAATGATAATGATAATTATTGTTCTTTTTCTTGTTATTTTCCCCTGTTGAATGCGAAACATTGTTTTAAATTTTTTAAACTAAAATTCAGTCTCAGTCTCAGCCTCAGTCGGAAGTTCATGAATACTGAATAAAATAAAGCATGAACACGGAACGTCAGCGGAAGGAACAGCAAACAAATTAAATGACAGAAAATCTGTAAAACTGGAGCTAAAAGTAAGAAATATCGCCATTATACTTTAATCCGTTTCCGCTTCCGTTTTCGTCCGAAGAAAAACATGAGGAATGAAGAATGAAGTGGTGATGAAATGAATGAAAATACATTAAATAAATGACGATAATAAATGGCGACAACGACTCGACTGAGCACAAAAATTCTCAACAGACTTTTGACGTCCATCCATAAAATTATTGAAAATTAAGTCGTTAAGTAGATAGTAAAATCTAAAATCCCACATAAAAATACTAAATAAATACAAATCTATGAGTCCGGAGTTAACAATACCGATGAGTTGAATCAAATTCAAATTCGAATTCAAATTCAAGTCTGAAGACGAGGAGCAGACGATGGTGCGGTGCGGTGTGGTGGGGAGATGATAATAAAAAATGTAAGAAAAACAGCATTAAGCATGTCTCATGTCTGAAGCATTTCATATACAATATAAAATACACAATATAGAATACTGACTCATCAACATAAAAAACATGAGTCTGGCTGACAGTACGTAGACAAATACGGCGGAAAAGCATGGGGAAAATCCAAGGATTCAAGATTCAAGTCATAAATATAGAAAAAAAATATATGATACGTCGAGAAGCTTTTTGCTTTTTGTTGATACAACCTTTGACCTTTTTGGAGAGTTATTAGCATTGGATCATGTCCAGAGAGAGAGAGCGAGAGAGAGAGAGAGAGAGAGTTTCATGTGGCTAACAATCTGTTCTGTCTGCTGTGTGTTCTCTACTGTTTTCTTCATTCTCCATCTTCCATTGTAAACGCAGAAGTGGTTTATTTATATTTACATTTAATCTCAGTCACGACTCACAATTTACCGGATGAACCCAGGCCCAGATTTTATAAGCACACATAAATACTTTCGGATACGTCTTTAGTCTTCACGTAGATGTTCAAGTTCATGTGGATCCAGACTCAAAAACTGAAATAAAAAAAAGTGAGGTAGCTGAAAAAAAAATCATAAAATTAGACGGTAGATTTTAGATTGAAGAGACTTCAAGGCCAAAAGCAAAAGCAAAAGTAATAAGAACTCACAAGTCTGTCTGGTTCCAAGATGTGTAATATTTATTTGAGTATTTGGTATTTGAAATGGAGACTCGTTATAAATTTAATAGCGTGGATTGTGGATCGAGGTGTCTCTTTGGTCTCTTTAGCCAAAAACTTGGAAAGCTCTTTACTCATCTTACGCAGAGAATTAAATCTGTAGATAACTGTAGATGAATTGCGCAGGATGTAGAATGTACAATGTACGGTGTACATAAACCCAGATGAATTTGGAATCCGCTTCCGAAGCAATTCACAAACATGTGTTGAGGTGAGAACCTCAGTCTTTAAGTTTGGTTCACGTATAGAAAGTAGACAGAGTCCTTTCCCGTTTTATTCCAAGAAAAGCGACAGTCATCTATTTATGTTGGCAAAAAACCCAGACGGTAGACAGCAGACAGCAGACACAGTAGTTTGTGTGTACAAATGATTTTTACTTTTATGCAATTTGCAAAACAATAAAAGCAAAAATAAATGAGACGACTCAAAATCTTGTACAGATATTTTTGTCTTAGCACAAGTATTTGTATTTGCATTTGCAAATAACTGGAATTTGAAGAGGTTGTGACTATTTTGTTATCTTAGGTTTCTAAGTTTTTGACTGTGGAAAACCAAAATCGAGTCAATAACAAAAGTATCTTCTGCTTAAAACCTGAGTTGCACAGTCTGGGTTTGGATTTGAATTTGGAAGAAGACAGTCCATAAAATTTTGCATGGACTGAATATTTGCAAATTTTTTGTTTTCTTTTCTTCTATTTTCATAATCTTTATTTACACTCGTTTTTATGCGTAGAAAGAAAGTCAACTTTATTCAAACATCAAAGACGGAAGGACAGTGCTGGAGATTTGTTCTTTTCTTCCCTTTTCAAGTCCCGAAAATACAAATACAACCAAAGCCATGAAATTTACTAATGTAAATTATACAAAGCATCAGTATTTTTCTTTTTGGAAGTATTTCATTTTTATGACGCGATTATGTCAATGACCATCCTTAAATATTTTTATTACTTCATTTTATTTGTAGCCGTTAAGAAACCAAACCAAAC
The DNA here is from genome assembly GCA_019776565.1 of Sminthurinus signatus. NCBI lineage: Eukaryota > Metazoa > Arthropoda > Collembola > Symphypleona > Katiannidae > Sminthurinus > Sminthurinus signatus. Next base: position 5,171 of record JABASP010000375.1, read on the forward strand.
AAACCAAAAAGCTTTTAAAATTTAAACCCTTGTGAAACCAAAATACAAAATACAGAAATTCACCGTTCTTGAATTTGAGTTTTTAGTTTAAAAAATCAAATGAGTAAAAAAGAAAACATTTAAAAGTTCCTACCTTTTTTCTCTGTTTCTTAACATTCCGCCATTTTCAATGAACCAACTCAAAATGTGTACTTAGGATTAAAACTGATGAGTAATTGAAAATGTACAGTTCCATTTAATTTGAGTTGTGTGTCAACATGTGAAATGAGATGATTGCTGAATATTTCATGATATTGATAATCCTTGACTTGATTCTCTTTGTACTTTGTATAACAGTGAACTAAATAAATTGAAATTGATTGAATTTAATTTATTTCTCCTCCGTTTCACAGACATTACCAGCATCCGTGTGTAAACTGCATTTCCTCTCCTCTGTCTTCACAACAAGGAGCAACCGGATGACACAAAGCGGATGCAAACTACTTGAGACTTGAGACTTGAGCCTTGCGAAAACCGATTATTCATTCAGAGTTGTGTCCTTGTCTAGGATGTAGGAATTCCGGTTTCGGTTTTCCTCTTCAATTTTGAAAGGACTGAGTGAGCAATGAGCAATGAGCAAGTTTTGCATCATGGATGAATTGAATTGATGGAAGGAGGGAAGTTGAGTTTACATTTTACATGCTTACGATGGCTCACGTTACGGAGCGACAATGGGATTTTCCAAGTCCGCATTTATTTATTTATCATACTTTAGCATGAAGCATGAACTATCGTCGATTGACGACTGACGACTGACGACTGACGATTGACGACTGGTGAGTGAACGAGTTGATGTAGTATTGAGCATTGAGCATTGAGCATTCACTGAATGCCATTGAGCATGTTTTAGAACAGTTTTAGTCTGGTGACTGTCCTGAGTTATTGTTATTGACGCTTTCCAGTCCTCGATTCTGGAATTGCTACTTCTCTCTTTTCTAGATCCAGACTCCAGAAACGTTGTCTGTTTTATAACCTAATCTATCCACGATGAACTATCCACTACATCCTTAAAGCATTCTACTATCTATACAGATATTCCTATTCCTATTCGTATTTGTATTCTTGCACCACCACACGGAATAACTAATATCCAACGTTGAATGCCGACAGAACATGAATATGAACAAGAGCTTACGATATTGAGCAAGATGGAAAAATGGGGAAGTATATTGTAAAATGTAAAAGATGCTCAAACTCACTCAAGAATATCAATACAAAAAGTACAAAATACAAGTGTAGATTCTAGATACTAGAAAATGACAATGACAATGCTGCCAACAACCAGAAGAAAAGAACAAGTACACGAATACAAATACAAATACGAACAAGATGAAAAATGTAAAAGACCTTTTCCTCGGAATATTTTTCACGTTTTATTCTGAGATCATACACATTTATTACCATTATTATTATTTCGATTTGGATTGCCCTTGGCTTTGGCTTTGGCTTTGCCTCTGCCGTTGCACTTGGTTTTACGTTCCTGTTACTTTTAGTAAAGCTATTTCTACATTCTACATTCTATATTTTACATGTATGAGTTACAAATAGATATAATACATTTTAAAAAAGAAAAAATGATGGGACATGATGATGCTGACTATGATGACGACAAATCAACTCTTACTCCTCTACACAAAGATACATGTATCTTTGTCGTATCTATTCTATTGTATTATTCTACACACAAATAGTAGACAGTGCGACGGCATCTCAGAAGTAAAATGTAAGCTATGGACTATGGACAGATGATCACAATGCTCAATGCTCAATGCTCAATACTTGATATCATATCAATAAAGATTGTAATAGATGCACAAGTAACATGTAGCATGTGTGTAGTTGATACCCTGTAAATGGAATGAAACGGGATATGGAGATTGGAAATGTGTGAAGGTTGCGAGTTCCAGGTTGTGAAGGCTACACAAGCATAAAAGTACATAATGTAATATGATGTAACGGGGACCTTTTTTCCTGAGAATGGAAGAATATGGATGGATGTTGGATGTTGGATGTGGGACGCTGAAATAGTGAGCAGTGGGTAGACAAAAGGGATGATAGATAGGTGTTGGACCCAAGAAACTACAAGTCAAATTTATCATCCCCTCAAATACTCACCATGCTCAACTCTCAATCCAAATCCAACTGAAACCAAAAGGATCCTCCTCCATAAGTAATGCCTTGTCTTGTGTCTTGTGTTTTGTGCTTGTGTGAATATTCTCAACTCGTCATTCTTATATTCTTATATTCTTATCTACCCTTTCCTTTTCTTATTCTTCTTCTTCTTCTTCCTTGAAGAACAATACAATGGAAAACATTCCACATCCGAGATCCTAGCATAACCAACTTTGTCGTCTCTCTTCTCTTTTTAGAATCTCCGCCATAAGAAAAATAAAAAATACCGAAACATCCATCTGTATTCTCTATTCTCTATTCTGTTTTCTGTATGCTGTATGACATAGTAAATAATTTCACTCACACAAAAAAACACCAAACACCGCTTTATCCTTTATAAATTCAGAGTGTGTCACCTCGTCCTTCTATTTATTCATTTATTTATCTGTGGAAGATGGAAGTGCATTCAATTGACCTACAAAATTACTCGAACAACTTTTCCATTGTCTATTGTTTTTTTTCTTGTTCTTGTGTTTGTCAAACACAATTTCCAGCACCAGTTTCAGCTTTAGCTTCAGTGTCCACATGGAACTTTTCTGGACTCTGTACGTTTCTACCATTTACAATTTGCATGACTTAAACAATTCAAAATTCACCGACAATTTGTCGGTTTGTTTACATTTTCCATTTCCATTCCCATTTGTACACACGACTTACTACAACTTTTACTTTTGTGGGCGCTGGTGTACAACAAGATGAAAACTTACCAAAAACAACATTTTTGTCCATGTACAAGTGTTTTTCTGTTTGAATGTTTGAGTAGTTGAGTAGTTGAGTATTCATGGTTCATGGTTGACGGTAGTGAGCGTTTGAAAAGTGTAAGTATGGAATGAATTTGTTTGTACTCTGTACTCTGTAAAATGTACAGGCTGTCGCATGTGTATGTTGGATGTTGTGCTACATAAAAAAGGGTAAAAAAGTGTACAAGTGAACTCGTAGTATCGGCACGTGGATTTATATGTGACAAGTCCCGCTGTATCTGTATCTGCTTTTGTACCTCTGTGTGTATTTGTATTTGTATGGAGTCTAAAATTTCTGTCTCGGTCTCTGCCAGACATTTTCAGCATGTTAAATAACTTTCTGTGTACACACAACATTTTATATAAGGGTATTGCACAACAGAGCACAGCACTCAACTCTTCTCTACTCTATGTAAACTTGAGTGTATGCTATTCTCTACAGCTTTTTCAGTTCCAGTTCCAGCTCTAGATTCTAGATCCAGATCCAGTGGCAAGGGACTCGTTTTTCTTTTGTTTCCCGTTTTCCCTCTCACCGCGACTCCGTCCCATCTCAATATTTTTCACTTTTTCACACAACCATATTTATATTTATATTTTGCACACTATTCTTTGTACATTGTACACATAAAAGATATACATTCCATGTGGATGTGAGTTCTTTCGGGTGTACTTTGTTTCAAATTTCTTGCACATTCTTCTTCTTCATTCTGCATTCTACATAGATTTTCATACTTGCTCCTGTAGATTTGTGCTTGTAAATTCTTATGTACAATGTACAGTGTACAAGACACAAGACAACAGAGACAAAATAGATTGTCTCTTGTCCTTTTTTCACTTTTAACCTCCTCTCCTTTCCGTCTCCTCTTCATATAAATGCAGAAAGTAGATCCAACAGAAAATGTGTGTGTACTTTGGAGACGAACGAGTTAAGAGTTTGGAATTTGGAGTTTGGAGAAAATGGAGAAAGGAAACAGAGTTCATTCATATTTGATCAAGTGACTCTTTTCTTGAGACTCCAGACTGCAGACTCCAGACTCCAGACTCACCTTCAATTTCAACTGAAACTGGAAACGGCCCGAGAACCAAGAATCAAGTGGCTGATTTTCTCGTCTCTTGTTTTTCATGTAGTTAGTCCTCGTTCGTTCCCTTGTCATCTCTCTATCCGCCTCTGTTTTGTTTTCCTGTGGTTCTTTCATTTCCCATGAAATTTACAAACTACAACTTGGATACAGGAAACGAGAGACAGAGAGACATGAGATGAATCTAAATTCAAAAACACGGACCTACTTTCCCTTTTTCTACAAAGTCCGTAACGAAGGAAAACAAGATGCTCCCAACTCAACACTGTAAATTGTACATTTGATAGATATTCTTCAATTTCAACTCGAGTTGGAAACTTTACTTCTTTCTCCATGTTATTTAGAATTGATTCCTTATTTTGCATTTTCATTTTTATTGTTAATTGTCATTTTTAATGTAGTGTAAACAAAGCATTAGTTTTTGAATTATACTTTCCCGATTTTTGAAAGGTAAATTTTTCACATCAAAATTACAATAAAACATAGAAACACGGAATGTTTGGATTGAATGTTTTGCAGGGAATTTGCAAATTTTGAAAATAAATCAAAAAGATGGTGCTCCTTTTGTCACAGTGTAAGTTGTAAACTTTTTTTAGTTATTGGTGAGATTTTGGCAAGAAAATGGGTAGAGGTGAAAAATAGACAATAGACAATAGAGACAGCGAAAGTGTTTTGATTCAATGTAAAATTTGAAACGTGGCATTTTGTCTCATTTTTATGACACCGTTGCGAATCGTCAACTCTTCATCATCAGTTTTGCGAGTTGGAAGTTCAAATTCAAACTCAGAAGCAGAATCAAAAGCAAAATCAAAGGGAAATCTAAAGCTAGAGTCAAAACCAGAGTCAGAGTCAGAGTCAGAGTCAAAGGGAAGACAAAAGATGGACGGAGCATCGTCGTTGCCATTGTCGTTGTCATTGTCGTTTTCGTTTTGGTTTTCGTTGAATAGAGGAGAACAAAGTAATGGAGAATCACATAAAAGGAAAATGCCAAGTAAATAAAAGTCGTGTTGGGCTTTCACTTTACACAAACACACTCGCACTCGTTTTCCTTCTCCTTTTCTCTTTCTCTTTCTCGTACTTGGACTTGTACTTGGACTTGTACTCACATTACACAATCCAAATATGAAAGAGGAAAAGCAAAAGCGTAAGCGTGTACTCTGTATTGTACATTGTACATGAGACGAAGAAGGAGTATTATTATTTGTGTGGAATCATCAAAGAGCTTTCACTCAACCATGAAATATTAGCAAAGATTTTTCTTTCTTTCTTTGTTCTTCCTCATTCTTCACCCTTTCTCTCTCTTTCTCTCTCTTTCTCTTTCTCTCTCTCGTCCTCGTCCTATTGAAAAAACAATGGGATGGAATGAAGAAAAAAATAGGAGACAAAAGCGGACCGTCCACAAATTGCCTAAACGAACGAAACACTTCTCAGTTCTCAGTTCTCAGCTCTCAGACTCTCAAACTCTCAGACTCTTCGCCTACGCGTCCATTGTCTCCTTTTCCCCATTCCCCATAACAAAATACAAAATAGAAAATACAGCTCTGTATTTGTGTATTCTTTGTTCTAAAGCTCGAGGAACTCTAGAGCTATGACATTTCATACATACAAACTTTTTACTCGGGTTCAGTTTTTGCACTGCACTCGACACTCGACTTTCTACACTCGACATGTATGTACAAAATACTTTATATTAAATGTGGGACTGTGCTCCACAAGAATACGGTACTTTGTACGGTGCACGGTACACAGTCAAATTTTATGTACATATAATAGCATTTAGAGCGGGTGAAAGAACCACTTGAAATTTTATAGTGCCCCTTTTGTACATACAATAATAATATAAAACCTTTATACGGATTTTATGAACCTCTATAAAAAGAAAACATTTCCTCCGCTCCAAAATCCCGCACTGTACAAAGTCAAAGTCAAAGCCAAACTGAAAGTCAAAGTCAAAGTCAAGCTTAAACTCAGAGTCAGAGTCAGAGTCAAAGAATCACTACTAATGCTAAAAGTGCTACAAAAGTCCAATTCATCTCAAATTCCCAAATCTCAAAATACAGGATACTATACATACAAAAGACAAATATAGAAGGGAAAAGAGAATAGAAGACAGTGAAGATGGCTTACAAATTACAAATTAAAAATTATCATCTACAGAAACCCTCTAAAAATTCACTTTGTTTTTACTCTTCATTTTCTGTAGATTCTAGTTGCTGGATTCTAGATTCTCTACATTTTAAATGCACCCCTAAAAAACCTAAAAAAATTCAAAGGATGTGCTCTCCCAAATTTAAAGTCTTTTGTCTTTTGTCTTTGTCTTTTTCTCCCTTGTTTGTTTTAATTAGCTTCCGTGCGTAGAAAATAGAAAATGCCAGTTTTTTAAGGATCAAGTTCCATTTTTGGATACATTTGTCTACGCACTCTGTTTAGATTTTAGATTATGTGTGTCCTAAAATTTGCTTTAAATTTTCCACGATAAGGAAAATATTATGAAAAGAAGTCCAAATCAATCTTGGTGTTGTCTCCTCGGGGAAGCTGATTTTGTCCTCAGATCTTGAAGCTTGAAGCTTGAAGCTTGAGCAAAATATACGCACCGCACCAAAAGATGAAATGTGAAGAGGATGATGATGTTGAAACATAGAACAAAGTATTTAGTATGAGATCCATCAATAGGTTGACACTCTTTGAGGAAGATGAGGATGACGACTTCGATGCCGATGCCGATGATGTGCAACTGGATGAAGCATGAAGTATGAAGCATCGCAGTTGATACTTGAAACAAAAATACAGACAGTTGATGTATCTTCAATCTACAATGTACAATGTACCATGTAAAAGTGCGTATTCATACATGAATATATTCAAACTGTGTATTGAACATCAAGCATTACGTATCGACAGATAGTATAGCTATAGTTTTTTCTATAGATATATCTATAGAAGGAAAAGTCAAGTGAAGGGAGCTCGTGTCTGTGTCTGTTTCTGTTTGTTCGAGGGTAATGCGACGCGTTGAGGAATAATATTGGTGATAGTGATGATGATGAACGAGCTGAGGCATGAGACAACTCCAGACTCCACACTCCGGACTCTGCAACACACATGTACTCAAGATTCCCAGCGTTCAATGTGTTTCTGTTTTCTTTTGTAATACACGCATTTTTTACGCCGTGGTGGAAGGGGAATTCCTCATGTACATGTTTAATGTTTATGCTCTTTTATGTATTATGTATTATGTAATCCATCCGACGTTGATACTCTTCATGTACACAAATTATTTGTACACACTTGATTTTTGATTCTTGATACAATATTTAGGTGGACGGGACAAACTGAAGTGAGTTAAAGTTGGGCCGCTTCCTCCTCGGTCAAACTTGTATGTACTTTGTACTTGTATTTGTACTTTGTACTCATATCCCAGTTTCAAAGTCTGAATCACGTTCACGTCCATATTCAGCCTCAACCGACAACAGACAACAATAATGTCAATATGCCTTTCTTTTGTATGGAGCTGTTTCTCTTTTTCTCTTGCTCAGCTATTTGCTATTTGTTATTTGTACATAGTTAAAAAAGATGAAAGGGAACAAGAGAGGGGGAGCATTACACTGCAATATTCCATATCAATATCAACTTGAGTATTACAATGAAAATGAAAATGTAGGGTACACTTCACTATTGTGCAATAGAATACCACACAATATCAATAGAAATATACAGAGGGAAAATCTAGATATAAATCGTATGGAAGAGAGGAGATGACTCTGTTGTTACTGCGATGAAAGTTGTCGGTTGTCCAAATTGTCCAAATTGTCTGTTGTCTGTTGTCTGTGAGAAAGGATATGATTTTGCTTGGACGGAGCATCTCAGATGAGTGATCAGTGATCAGTGTAATCAGGATACGATATGGAATAATATGATGTGATGTGATATCATGTATAAATTCATATATGGAATTATATTCATCTCTCAGACCATCATCGATACTCGATACTCGATACTTGATACTCGATACTGGAAAAGATACAAGATACAAGACACAAGACAACATTGCCAATGCCTGGTGTAAGAATCTGAAGAGAGGACAGGACAAAATCAAAATCAAAGACAGACCAAACCCTAAATTTTACCAATTCCAATTCCAATCGTGCGAGTCATCCATGATCCATGATCCATGATCCATGATCCATGCTTTTCCCTTTTGTCTCCCTTGTCCACTATTTATTTTGTATTTTGTATTTTGTATATGGTAAATAAATTACATGTGTGATTTTCCTCGGCATCGACTCTCAACTCTGAGCGCTGGACTGTCGATATTAAAAACTCGATAGTCTGTGCTCAATGCTCAATAGAATTTGATATGTTTATATGCATATAATTTAAGGTCTTAACAAGGTTTAGTTTACTACGTTGTTCAATGTCCACTGTCCACTAATTTGATGACTGCATAGTCGTCTTTGTACATTTATTAGGACCATTGAAGACAAAATAACAGTAATGATACATGGGGCAATGTGTACAATGAATATTATATCAAAAGAGAATAAGAGAACTGATACTGGCAGGGAAATCCTAAGTAAAATTGTGAACATGTATGTATTGTCAAATTGTCCATGTAAATATATTTATTATACCTGGAGGCAATTCTGACTTCTGACTCATCCCCTTTCCCTTTTCATTCTTATTACGATGGTATGATTATGATTATGATTATTATGATGGTTATTGGATGAATAGAAAATGAAAATGGAAAGGGGAAAGGGACAGACGAATTTGAATAATATTGTATGACATGTGGTCATTGACAATTGGAAATTGGAAATTGGAAATTGACCATGCTTTACTTTTGGTTACACATCAAGTCAGCTCCATTACACATATTAACTCGTTCCTTTTCAGTTTCCAGTTTGCATTTGGGGTTTAGGGTTTGGAGTTTGGAGTTTGGGGTTTGAGGTCCGGTGCAATTGTCCATCGTCCATCGTCCATCGCGTATCATTTATACAGTACACACAAAACAAATTTACATAAAGCGGGGGACGGTCCGTTCCATATTCCATATACAATAAACATACGTCTGTAAAATGGACAGGGTATGAATTTAATGCTTGAATTTGAAGATTGGACAAACTAAACGAAACCAAAAACCAAAAAGAAAAGAAAAGAAAAGGATCCAGAGACATTTCCTACTTTTATGACCGGAACGAATGAATGACAGATGGATCAATTCTCATTTTCAGTTTCAGTTTCATTTTCAGTTTCATTTTCATTCGCCTTTTCTAAAGCTCAAACCCTATTTCCTATTTTTCATCTTTCATTCATATTCAAACTTTGTAGCGTTTCATGTTTTAGGGCGGGATCAACATGATTTTCCATGTTCAATTCTCAATGCTCAATCATTATTATTCTGTTAAGCTTGTACTGTATGTTGGATTGCTTAATGATATTACCTATTAAATACAATGCAATACAATTTAATATAATACATGCATTTTTATTGATGGATAATACTTTGTACAGATATTTCTAGGAGGCTCAAACCAAAAAAAGCTTTTCATACATAATACAAAATATACAAAAGCAAAAGTAAAGAACATGCGATTACATTTTTTAACTATGCTCATTTTAACGACCTACGAAAAAATTAATTTTACAATGTTTGCTAAAAAGATTCTTTAAGAAAAGTATTTTATATTTTATAGTTTATAGTATTTGCTCTTCTTCTCAACTTTCTTATACTCAGAAAATGGATTAAAAAATCAATAAAATGTTTAATGTTTTTCCTTTTTCTTGCTCTATTTAAAATTTAAAATCCCAAAGTAAGTAGTGACGACGAAGAAACATCTGTCCAATTTTCAATATCCAAGGCACTGTCAATTGCCAATAGTCAAAAGGATGAAGTTTTATGCAAACAATTTTCAATTTTCAGCCACTGATTTTAAACTGTGTGCTCCGAGGAAGGTTTAATTTCTTGACTTTTTGACTTGTAAACATGTACAATAATGTACAAAGTACGATACACAAGTAGGAAAGTGAGCGTGTTGCTGTTGACTGTTGACTTTTGACTGACTTGTCTTTGTACCGCAGACTAATCGGAAGAAACAAGGGGAAAAGAGATATCCATTGATCCAGTCTCCAGCATCCAGAATCCAGAATCCAGTCAAGCGAATTCCTCCCTCGTCTTGTGAATCATTTACATAAAGACGGAAGAGTTGAAACTACATGGATGTGTATTGTGTATTCCTCACTCCTCCAGTCTCCAGTCTACAGAATTCTTCTACTCTCTCAATAATTTCCCTCCCAAACACATCAGATCGGATCAAAAATCAAATGAAATTGAATCAATGAGCAGCGTAGCGTGGAATCGGGCAGTGGGTCGGAAAAACACGTATTGACATCAATATCATCAACATTCAACGTATAGACATTCTACTCTTTACTCTTCTTCTATTGTCTTGTTTCTTCTCCTTTGTTGTAGAATGTAGAATGTAGAATGTAGAAAGTCTTAATCACTCGAGGAATTCCGTGTCTTTTCCTCTTTCTACAATGTACTGTGAACAAACATATTGCGTTATTATATACTTACATGGAGTTTAAAGCTTAGACCTTTGAAAAACATGCATAGTTTACAGAGTACAGAGTATTGTTTGTCTGGAATTAGAGGTAGTGACACAACAACACAACAGACAGAGACAGAAGCAGAGAGGAGGAGGCTGGAAAAAGAAGAAGACTGGAACCTCTTGTGTCTTGTTTAAGAAGAGGCTCAGCTCAACAAGAAGAAGAAGAAGAAGAAGAAGAAGAAGAAGAAGAAGAAGAAGAAGAAGAAGAAGAAGAAGAAGAAGAAGAAGAGACAGAGGACAGAAGCTCTGTGGCGATAAGCCCAAGTAAGCCACGACAAGAGACCAAATCATCTCGCATTTGCATCCTCATCCTTCTTCTCCCTTTCCTTCATCTTTTCACGCATACTTTTGTATAGTGTACTTTGTAGTTTGTAGTTTGTACTTTGTACTTGTTAAATTCTACTGTCTTGTTGTCTTGTACAGATATTTTATCTTTTGTGAATGACATGGCGTCACTCTCTCTTTCTCTCTCTCATGTTTACCCTATTCCGTTTTCCTTGTCCTTTTCCCAGTCATCCTCACAATCCCCAATCCTCACACTACTCTTTTCTTTGAGGATGAATGCAGAATGCAGATACAGTACAAGTGTCACGAATCCCGAATAACAAGGATCAAGAATCAAGAATCGAGAATCAAGAAACACAAATCATCATGGATAATAAAATGTTAGTGTGCAAAACACAAAGGAAAAAATACCTACTGCAAATAAAATACATATACAAAACAGAGGATTGCAAGTCTTGTAGCATTTTATTACAATTTTTGTCTACAATTTTTAGAACGGAGATGGATCATGGATCATTCTTGTCCATCTTTTTACAACTTACATGTACAATGCATTTGTATTCGTATTCGTATTCGGATTTGTATGGAAGACAAAGTAAAGGTGATGGGATGACTCGACAACATTTTGGAAGTAATTGATCATCATCCGTCCAGATGCATTCTATTGTACTGTACAATGTAAAATGTACAAAGAATAGTACATTCTTTTCTCCAAAGTACAAAGTCCAAAGTCACGGTCATCTTTATTCTTTACTTTTGAGTTGCTGTCTTTCTATTTTATTTCATTCTTCATACTTCATCCGGAGGAAAATGTCCATTATTATTAATAATTAGTACTCAATTACAATACTAGAGGAGAAAATTATCATGTCACAATTTAAAATTATTCTGTTTCTTTTATTAAGTTTCTTGATATTATTATAGCTGTGCACTGTGCACTGTGCACCTTTGAGCCTACACAAAATAAGAAAATGAAAATTCCAATTTGTCAGAGTTCAAATCCCAGTTTTTGAGGACTCAACTGATATTAGTCGTGCCTCGTAAAAGATACAAGAAGCTTTTATTTTGAAGCCAAGGGCTCGTTATTATTGCTTAAGAAAAATGGCAAAAAAGTGGGGAAGCGAATGTGAGAATATTCTATCTCTAAGATATACCAAAATATTTATGCATGTAAAATATAAGGGCACAGTACAGTACAAAAGAGATACAGAGTATCTTTGAGTCTTTACAACTTTAGGAACGGAAATGCTAGTCTATTTGTGGGTGAAATAAAAATCCCTTTGAGGAAAACGCAAAACGCAAACGCACAATGACCACAAACCCAAACCATGTGAAGGAGGAGAGAAATCCTGTACTTGAATGTGGAATTCATCTATGTAAACTAACAAGAAGAGGGGAACAGAAATGAAGACGAAGATGAAAAGGGGGGTAAACGCAACAATTTGACCATTTCCAACTTCCGCCAAACCGAACTTTGTGGAAATGGACGCTGGACAAAGGTAAGGAAGTTGTTTCTATTCCTTTTATCTTTATCTTTCTTGAATGTGTCTTGGTTGAAAAAGTTTTTGTGGTTTCTTTTACCTCGGTTTTCCAACAACTTCAAAACATTTATGCACCGTTTGAAAATTCCTCTGTTTATTGTTTATTACTAAAATACTAAAATACTAAATTTAGTAAATGCTTATTTTTATCTATACAAAAAGTATTTTTTGAGGAAAATTAAAATCCTTCAACCAAAATCTGTACTCTAATAATTTAGTTATTTTTATAAACGCTAAAACTTGAAAATAAATTAGAATTTTAGAATTCTGAAGCTTTCTTCAATTGAATTTCATCTATTTTTAACGAGATATCAATTATCAATCAAATGATAATTTTTTCATGTAAAATGAAATCTTTAATCTTTTTTGATGCTAAAGATGATGCAGTGTTGAATGTTGAGAATTGAGAAGAACGTTTGATTGAAATAAAGTTGTGAAAATCAAAGGAAGTTTTGATAACATAAATAATAAAACGTTGTGGGTATCTTTCATGTTTTTTCATCCTTTTTCCACTTTTTCGGGTTTCTGGTTTCTGGAGTCTGGACGCCGCACTGTAAAAAACCAGGGGAGATTTTTTTGAAAGGATATGTCACATGACGGATCATCATCAAGTCTTTGAGTCTTATAATATGTAATATGTAATATATTGTACACATGATGAATGAGATGTATGTGTATGAAATTATCAGCTTTTGAATGGCTCCAATGAAACATTCAAAGAATACACTCGATTCAGTTTTCAGTTGCATTCAGTTCAATAGCTCTCTATTCTCTATTCTGTATTCTCTATTTTCTATTTCCTCCCATAAAAACCTATTCAACTCTTCTTCCGTTTCAGAAGCCCAGAGGAGCAGCCGAGGACAAAATATGAAATAAAAAGTACAAAAATATGGACTCTTTCCCCCTTTTCCGCTACAAACTACAAAGTCACATAACATAACACATGATACACTGCCGACTGGAATTGGTATATCAATATCAAATCTCTTCAGTTTTCAGTTAGACATACAACATACGGTTTGTAGTTTGTAGTATTTTCCTATTCATCGCCCTGGAAATTTATTCCTTCAATATACTTGAAAACTGAACACTCAATATGTTAGATTTAGATACGTCGACTTAGAATCTCGATAAAAAGTTGAAAGTGGAAAGTGGAAACCTTTCGATGCGTATGATTTTAAAACTGTCTCACTTTTCTGTTTTCTCTCTCTTTTGAAAAAAATTCTATATCGATAAAAATGTTGATATCACTCATCCGCTAAAATTATACATAAAAGTATAAAAATATCAAAACACAGTTCATGATATTTTCTACTTTCATACTTGAATACTTGAATGCCAAATTCAATATTCAATATTCAAATCAATCCAATTCAACGTTCATCAAAAAAAGTAAAATCATCAAGCTTTTTAAAAAATGTTCATGTTTAGATAGGAAAATGACAAATAGTGGAAAATGAAGGTACAAAATACAAAAATAAACAGAATTTTGAGCCCAGGAATATGAAATATGAACATACACATTTTGTCAATATCAACATCAAAAATCAATATTCAACATGAACATTTTACTTTTTTTACCTTTTTTACCTTTTCCAAGAAGATTTTTTTAAATTAGATCATCTCGGAATTCAGTAATAAATAAAATTGCACCTTTTCCACTGAATTGAAAACACAGGGCGTACATCGCGACATACATATCAAATTACGCGTGCTCATCTCATTCGTTCTTTGTCCTTTATCATTTATCAGACACACAGACACTAAGAAGCTACTGAAATTTGCAATCAATCAACAAAGAACTCCCAAGAATTTTATGAGACTTTGACTTTAAATTGGAATTGGAATTTGGGATTTTGATGTGGGTGACATTTTCTGTCCGAGTTTCAAACTGTGTTTGTCATATAAATTGACTGTGAATCGGAGTGAGAAAAGAGGGATAAATATTAAATTAAACGAGTACAGTGTGGTAATTGGGACATTCGTATGCGTATTTGGATTCTTATTCGCATTTGGATTCTTTTCTTATTCGTAAGCCTTCATCTTGTGACTCGTCACTAAAAAGAGACAAGAGTGAAGTTTCTAGAGCAGGATGAGTGGGATCCTTTTAAATAATTCCTGTGTCTTTTCTTTTATTTATTTGGGTTGGTTTGGTTTCTTTGTCTTTCCCCTCAGTGGGAAATGTTCATAAGTGTCAATCACTCAACGTGAATTTCTCTTTGTCTTTGTCTATAGTCGCTCCCATTCTTCTTGTACTTTCCTCCATATTGGATCCAGAATCCAGAATACAGACCTCGTGATCCTCATCTCATCTCTTCTCTTCTCATGTAATGAAATGAAATGTAGTCAAGTTGAGAGAAAATAGAAACTAGAAAAGAGTAAGCAATTTTATTTAGAACACTCTTTCACTCACCAGTCATTCATTTATTCATCCATTCATTCCTTCTTTTCACTTATTCTTCCAGTCAAATAGTTTCTCCTCCGCGTCAAAACTGTTACTTTTCTCTCTTTTTATTTCCTTGGATCTCGAATATAGAATATAGAATTCAGAGGATGGGTAACTTTAGCTTTCAGCTTCAGCTCCAGCTCCAGTGACAAGTTAGTACATGTCGAAAGAAACAAGTAAAGAATTGGAAAAGCCAAAGCCAAATTCAAACTTGAGAGACAAAGTTCAAGTCCCAGTCAAACTGTGTGTGAAAAGTGAAGGAGTGGAAGAGGACAAGAGACAACATCAATATTTCTGTGGATAAAGTGAAATAGAAGAATATGCAGTATGTTTTGTGTGAGTGTGTTGTGTGGAGGCGGAGGATGAGGAGAAAGTTTCCTTCAGAATGGAAATGGGAGAAGAAGAAAGTGAACATGGACGTAAATGTGAATCTTGTTTCTTGTTTCTTGTTACTTCATGAATAATGAGGAAAAGGATGACAGTTGCCGGCAGTTGGAATTGGAATACATTTTACATTTGCTTACAACGAACAACGAACAATGCATAATGTATAAAATATAGATACAGAATATAGAATACAGAATGGAGAATGTAGAACATGCAAAATTGTCATTGTTATCCCATCGGCCCTATTTCTACTTTTATTTCTATTCATGTTTCTATTTCTGTTTCAGTCAGCAAATTTGAATGTTTTGTCTTTTGTAAATTTGACTAGTTGTGAATCCTACTTTGACGATTTTTACCCTACTTTTTTCTGTACGAGTTGCAATTTAAACCAAATAAATAAATATAATAATAAATTCCAGGCGGAAAAAAGATACAGTATTTTGAAGACTGAGGAATCGTGTACATTAAAAAAAATGTATAAATAATACAAGTTTTTGAATCTACTTGGGCTTTGTTTTTAAAACAGTAAAGCAGGCAAAATAGTAGTGAAGGATGAGTCATGAGCGATGAGTCATGAGAATTGCACTTTCTCATGACTTTTTTGTAGTTTGAAAGCTGAGATGAAGTAAACAGGATCGATAAGTTGGTAGTTAAGCTTGAGTTGTGATAATAGAGTATTAAAGAATGAAAGTAAGAGATCTCACAACAGATGGAAAAAAGGAAAGGTGAGTGAACAGTCCTGAAAATTCAGGCAATGAGCATTGAGAATTGAGCATGAAGCATTTAACTGCAAAACTTGTTCAATTACTTGCTTTTCAAGTTACTCCGAGTTCAGACTTCATAGTTGAGGATTCTTCAGGCTTCTTTCTTACTTAGTTTTTCCTGCACGTTGCATATTGCACGCGTCTTGAGTCTGGAGACTGGAGAGCTTGAGCTGGCATTTTATTCTACTGTTATTTGAATCTTCACAATTTTCTCCTTTTATTGTTGGGTTAGGTTTTATAGGACTTTCAAAGAATTTCAATAGTCAATATAATTGTCGGCTGTCCACTACTTTTGTACATGTCAAATCTTGGATCTTGTATTACAAAAAAAGAAGAATTTTGATCCATCTTTACACATCTGATCAGAATCCCAAATAGAGCCGAGCTGAACGGAACAACTTAAACTTAAAGTGATCGGATCAAATTGCATTGGCCATTGTCAGCGGTGTAAATTTCACCAGAGGTGAAAGGGTGAAAGCCGTAGCCTTTTTCTTGTTTTTGTAGACCTTGAAAAACAAAACAATATTCTCCAAAGGAAAAGGTAAAAGAATAAGACAAAAAGGCTCAAAGCGTAAAAGCATTTTTCGACAGTCGTAGTAGAAATTCGGAACCGGTTTCAGTATTTTTGACAGAGTTTGTACTAAGCCAAATTTATTTTACACATCAGATGACATGAAAGAAAACCCAGGAGCGGCGGAAGAGGGATGACGATTATTATTTTCTTTTTACGGAAACTTTTAATCTTGCTTCATCAAAAAGATCACTAGTAAAACACGCACTTCTTTTATTTTCCTTTTTTCTGCCCATTTTCTTATTCTTCTTCCATGAAAAATGTAAACGAAGGTAAATATGAAAATTGAACTACTTTTCTCATCTTTTCTTTTCTTATCCTTACCTCGATTGTTCTTTTAAAAATTGCCAACTTGATAATAATAATGATAACAATAACAATGACAATGAAATAATAATACAAGAAACTTGTGCGTTGTACATACATACATCATACATGTGTATAATATAATATAATATAATAAGGAGGGGTTTCTTTGAAAAGTCTGGAAATTTATGCAGAAGGCACGACCTGACACAGGACACAGAACCGGGGTAAACCATCATCATGCAGTGGATAGTCAAAATACAAAACACAAAGTACAAACTTGAAAGTGTTTACATGACATTATTATGTAAGGAGATTACAAGATGAGGAAATGCAAAGAGGAGAAAAGATAAGGAAAAAATGAGAGAATGAGAGAAAGTGGAGAAAAGAGTTTCTTTTCTTTATCTTGTAGCTGTCTCTGTCTCTGTCTCTGTGGCTGTACTGAGTAAAGAAAAGAAGTATGTTGTACGCTTAGTACGTGCTGGTTGCCAGTTGATGTATCTAGTTAAGTTTAGTCTGCTCTGTTCTGTTCTGTTCTGTTCTGTTGTGGTGTGGCTTGGCTTGAGTTTGCTTGGGTTGCTTTGAACTAACATGGCCGTGGCGTGAGAGACAAGCCAGAAAAAGAAGGATTGGATAACGATATCTGCAAACGCAATTTTTCGCATGTTTTATGTCCTTGTTGAGTCGAGTTGAGTTGAGCGGAGTAGAGCTGAGCTGTACAAAGTTGAGTTGGTTCGTTGGTTTGAGTTTCTACTTTCCCTTTTCTTTTTTACAAGTTCCAAGTTTCCAAGTTCCAACTTGTTCCAAGTTTATGTTTTCCTCACGTCTTTTACAGCCTGAGTGAAAATGTGTGTGTGTGTGTGTCTGTTTGTGTGTTTGTGTGTTTTGCAGCGTGAAGACCAATTCTTGAAGAAAAGCTTGAAAGTCCTGACAGAAAAAGCTCCAGTGAACTTGCCATTGCCATTGAAGAAAAGGGTAAAGAGTAAAGAATAAAGAGTAAAGAGTAAAGAGCAAAAGAGAAGTAAGAAAGAGTCTGGTCTGGTCTGGTAATAATATATCATGTTCCCTTACTCGAGATTACGCACCAAAATTCATCACGAATCACGATAGCAACACAAATACAAAGTAAAAAGTAGATACAACACAAAACATACTCAAAATTGTACGTTGGACGTTGTACGTGTCGCTTGTGTATTTACATGTAAAATGTTGTCAAGTTGGCAAAGTACTTTAATCCCGTCAAGATAATAATAAGCGTAATAATAATGATTCCACTTTCTACTACAAAAACAAAGACAAAAACATGCCACAAAACCCAAAACAACAACAAAAATACTCAGAGCTTTAAGCTTAAAGCTTCAAGTTGAACTGAGCTAAAAACTTTCACTGTCTTTCGGCTTCGATTTCCACGTATTTTTCCTATTTATTGTTGAGCAGAATTCTACAAGAAAATGTAAAATAACTCTCATAAATAAATCTCATTTTTAAGTTGCATAAAATTGGAGGGTCAAAACTCAAAAGTAGAAATACTTTTTAATTTTCTCAAATAATAATTCTCCATTTGCCGTCATCCTGCACTCTACATTTTATTCAAAAGTGAGTAATTTCTAAGAGAAAGTGCATTTTGCATCTTGATAGTTTTCATGACCTTTTATGACAAAAATTTGCATACAAATTTCACAATGATATTCTCTTATGACGAAAATTGCAGGGTAAAAGTAATAAAAAATGTACATGGACGACATCTTCTAAGTATACAGAGTTCAGAGAGAAAGATGCTGTTGATATCCACATGCATACTTTTGAGTACTTTTGATACATTTAGATTATGCATCTAGAATCTAGAATCTAAAGTCTAGAGTCTAGAATGAAGTATAAAGTGGACGGTGTAAATTGTGAGAAATTCGAGTCATTTGACTCGCATATGGAGAATGGAGAAAGGCGAAGGGAGAGTCATTAATGAACTTGCTACTTTATTCCATTTTCCATTTACATTTTACACTCACATTCAAATTCAAATTCCGGCCAAGAGAATTCAGGAGGAGGAAAACAAGGAGGGAATTTGAACTGGGACGAACTTTTATGAATTCCGCGTTGGCTTTGGCTTTGGCTGGATCCTGGATGAAAGTTGTAGACATTGTGTCTAGTATTCTAGTATTTACATTGGACATCTCTGTATGTGTAATGTGTAGTCATGAATATATTTCAAAGGAAAAGTCCAAGTCCATCCTTCTCTCTATAGACAGACATAAAGTGTGTGCTGGATGTTGAATGTACATTAAATATGCAGATGGTTTGTCTAGAATCTAGAATCCAGAATTCAGAATCCAGAATGCAGAAAGTATAGTTTAGGCGGTGGAATGTGGAATCTACAGGATCTTGAGTAATTTTAACAATGTCAAGAATTTGAGAAAGTGAAGATTACTCGCAGAGTCTCTCTCTTTCACAAGGTACACATCCTCCGTCTTTACAAACTCATTTAATACAAATGAACTCAAGTTGGCTGTGGGTTCTTGGCTCAGCCACTACTGTACTCTTGCACTGAGCAAAGTAAGAGAAAGAGTGAGCTCTTCATTCTTCATTCTTCATCTTCGTACTTCATACGAGATCAAGTTATTAAAATTTTGTGTTTGTCATGAGTGAAAAATGATGCAGACTTGGAAACGCTGTAAGTTTAGAGTTTAGAGTTTAGACTTTAGACTTTAGAATCTAGAGGTAAAGAGTACATTTACCTTTTACCTTTTACTTTTAAAACTGGAACTGAAACTGAAACTGGAAATTACACATGAAATTACCAAAATGTATTCCATTTTTTAAATTGGAAAGTAAAAACTGCTAGCGAGTAGCGAGTAGAAAGTAGAAAGTTGAAAGTAAAAACTTTTAAATTTTAGCAGAATCAACGTCATAAACGGGTCGATTTAACAAGGTAAAAACATTTTTACTGCACTTTTAAGAGCATGTGTGTACTTTTGTAAAAACAAGGCTATAAAAACTAATCAAAAAAGCAAAAAAACATACGCAGTGAATGACCAGTAAAACAACAATAATTAATAAGCAAAACAGGTACAAAAACAAGCTGGAGAAAATCGATAATATTGTACTCGAAGCTCGCACAACATAAATTTGAATATGAATATAAATATAAATACTTTGTACATGTGTAGTGTAAAGTGCAAAATGTAAACTTTTACTCAAAACTCCAAAATAGGCGCAAATAGTGAAAAACAGAAAGGGGAGTTGAAAGTTGAAATAAGGGCAAAAGGTTGGTTCTGTTCTTGTGTGTGTATATTTCTGTGGCTCGGTCATTCATGAAAATAAGCGTTGAGGAAATCGTGCAGCTATTTGACTGGTTGACGTTTCTCGTGTTACCAGCTCCCGGTTCCAGGTTTTAAACTCCAGCCCCAGATCCGTTCTAGATTCAAAACCTCAACTTGTGCGACTATTTTACATGTCAAGCGGTGCAAATGATTTTTGAGTGTGTACACTGAACTGTATAAATTAAAACAATGAGATTGGCCAAAAATGAAGAGCGTTAAAAATCCCTCAATCTTTCACGTTTTCTTCAAACCTCGAATGGACTTAACTTCAACTCTCTAGAAGACGCTTATACAACATCTGTAAAATAGATGGAAATACAAAGAAACGTTTACTTTTGAAAATAACGGAGGTGCGGACAACGGACAATGATCAAAATTATTCATTCCAAGCGTCTTATTTTATTTTTATCCCTAATTTCTCTCCCACGCACCTTTCCTGTTGCTAGTTGCTACGGACACGAAAGTAAGCATAAAGGATTGAGAAGGCGAATAAATTTCATGCTTCAAAATTTACTTTTGTTGATCTTTGCACATTTCTCTTTTTCTTTTCCAAATAACATGAAAATGAAAATGTGTACATTTATGTACATTGTACATTACACATTAAACATTTTAAACTTGTAGAAAATAAAAAAACAAGTTTATTCTAAATTCTAAATTTCTGAGAAAAGAAAAAAAAGAAGGGTTTGCAAAAGTTATTACGAAAACCAACACTCAACACGCACAATATGTAAGTACAACCATCATCTTTCGTCTTTCGTCTTTCATATGTATTTGGTATTTGGTCCAAACATAGAAAATAGAAACAACAACAAAAAACAAAAGTAGCAGAGAAAATAATCTCCAAAATTATTTCCCGCACTTGAATTCTTCCACAAGAAACATTTGAAACATTTGAAGAAACGGTACATTATACATTATACACACATTTACTTTCATTTTCATTTTCAACTGATTTCCGCCTTATTTTTATGTTTTCTCATTTTTCCATTTCTTCAAAAGTATGGATATGGATTTTGTGTGTTGAGTTTACCACTTGAAAAAAAATTCCCGGAAATTAAAAAAGTTCTAATGGAACACCTTTTATTTTCCTCCCCACACAGACACACACATGCGTTTTCCACATGAGGTGAAAATGTCTTGGAGTTTTCCTAACAAAACAGTAAACAGTAAACAGAGGTTTTCAATTTTTCTTGTACTAAGTATAAAAACTGGGTCATTTACTCTGTGTGTTTTTCCATTTTCATACATAGTTTTTCATACATTTTTCGAGGGGTCGTAAAACGTAAGCGTAAACGTAAATTCAAGCGTTTATTCAGTTATGGAGCCCAAACTTTATTTGGGCTTACAATAAGTTTACATTCTACATTCTGTATTCTGTAGAATTCTGCAAAGTCCAATTCCTTGTTCGTAGTTTAGAGTTTGAAGCTTTGAGTTGGGAGTCAAAGTTTAAGTCAATTGACCATAACATGATATAAAGATGAAAAGATAAAAACCATATTTTTATACACGATAAAACTCACCAACTCTTCATGTTCATGTTTTCATGCTCCTGTTTCTGTTCAATGTTCAATGTTAAATGTTCATGCTCATGATAGAAGAGGTCATAGTAAATAAACTGTACAGTGTAGAGCTTATAAAAATTGAAATGTATACAAGGAAAATATCCACAAGTATTCTACTTTTACTCTGGTGAAAATCCAGGGGTACAAGAAATAAAACTTGTTTTATTGACAAATTCATACTGTAATACAATAATAACAAACATTTGAACATTTGAACATTTCAATGTTTGAACATTGAGTTTTGCAACAAAATATTACTCCTTTTTACTAGTATTTTCTTTTTGTTAGCAAAACTGTCCTGTCGCGTTTTCCCCGTAAATATAAATACAAACACAAATAATAATACAAAGAATAATAATATTATTACTCATGTGTTTCAAAATATTGTCAAGGAGAAAGAAAAGAGGAAGGGGAAAGGGTGGAAAAAACATATGAAGATGAAAATGAAGATCCAGGGATCGGGAATGAATCCAGGAACCAAGAAAAAAAACAGAGAATTCTTTGATGTGTGTCCGAATAAAATTTTATAGATAGTACACACTACACACGTACTTTTTTATACACCATCCACCAAAGGGAAAATTCCTAGAGACTCCAGACCCGAGACTCGAGACACTGAAACTTCCAGTTTGACTTTAACTTTGACTTTGACTGTGAACCGACTAAAAAAAAGAAATACGTCGAGAGTCGAGAGTCGAGAACTGAGGATTTTGGAAGAGGAGACGAATAAAATGAAAAAAATCCGCAGAAAATATGAACAGGTCAGCAGTTTAGCTGTAAATCGACCTTCTTCATACATATATTTTTGAAATAGCTCATCTCTCTTCTCTTTTCTATTCTGAATTCAGCTCTTCTTACTTTTTACTTTTTACACGTTCCACAAGTAAATACAATTTTCCTGCAGCCTCAATTCTGCAGTCTCCAACTGAATCTGAATCTAAAGCTACAGCTACAAAATTTCTCCAAAATATACATGTAGAAAATAGAAAACAGACCAAAAGAACCAGAGGCAAATCCGCGGAGCAGAGTCTTGAAGAATCTTGAATCTTGAATTTTGAATTTTGAATCACATCTCAACTTGAGGTTTTATGCATCAATCCGTGTTCAATTCATTTCGAATTTCAAATTCATACTCGTCACTCAACAACTCAACTACACACATGTGTCAAATTTCAAAATGTAGATAGATAGAATCAGAACTCAGAGACTCAATTGGACTCGTGTTCCAAGTAGTCCAAAACTCAACATCAAAACCATGAGCAAAACCAAGAAAAAAGTGTCTAGTTGATTCATTTGGTCAAATCAGCACCTCGTAAAGGAATTCACAGAATTGACTTTGACTTTGATTTTTCCTCTGGATTGCTTTCCATTGGACTGGATTTTCCAATCTCATTTTTTCCCCAAGAAATCCAATGCGAATGCCAATGCCAATGGTCACAAGTTTTATGACGAGTTCATCTTTTCATCTTCTTTGACAGCCGAAGCGAACGCGAATGCGAATGGAGAATAAAGAAATTGGTCTCGTCCACGTTGAATTTTGAAATTGAGATATTTTCAAAGGGGGGAAAATAACCTGACTTGAAGTTGAAATCTAAAATCTAGAATCTAGAATTGAGATTGAAAGCATTTCACATTTCACCTCTCGCTCTGAAAGAACTCAGCTCAAGAACTCAAATGTTTTTCTCTTTAAAAACAAGAGGACATGGAAATGGAGAAATGCAATCCAAATCTCGGATCTCGTGCAACACAAATCCGTTGATTTTTTAAAAAGTTAAAGTTGAGTATTTCAAGATGCACTTGGTTTTTGTTATTTGGTACTGGAATTGAAAATTGAACCACACTTGAAAAAAATTGCAACTTGTTTATTTCTGTATCTTGCATCGCGTATCATTTACATTTTACATTTTACATTGTACATTGTACACATTTTGTTCGTTTAGCAAATTCGTTGACACGGAAGAGAACTTTGACCTTTTGGAAGAGACAACAGACATGAGACATATTTATGCAGACATGATACAAATACACACAGGAGAATTTCTATTTTTTCACTCGGATGCTCATCAGCGTCATCTTCTTCATCTTTTTCTGTGTCTTTGTCTTTGTCTTCATCTTTTTTGCCCTTGTCTTTAACTTTTGACTCTTCTCTTTTTCTTTTCTTTTCTTGTGTGACGCTTTAGCATTTGTAGAATATTTATACACTTCATCTTACATATTGAACAACAGGAATCAGGATACAAGATACAAGATGGATTACACGTACAATGTACAAAGCATATACGAATATCTAGTATTACTAAAGATACAGAATACAAAGTACACGCACCACGCACCACGCACGACACACACTGCGACCATTTTCTCGGAAACAGTTGCAGAAAATATCTACAATCTAGAATCTACACCAGTAGTTTTTTCCTCTCTGTATGAATACGCAATGAGACACATGTCATTCTCTCTCAACTCAACTCCGCTCAAACACACTCTTTAACTCCGAACCTTCTGTATTCTGTATAGTGTAGCTTGTGCCTCGTGCCCGTTCTCGTGCATCGTCCTTCCATTTCCCATAATAATAATAATAATAAGAGGAATAGGAAATCCTCATACATCTTGTCAGCTTCAGTTTCATCACAATGTTACGCATTTTAAATTCCACATTTGTAAAATTCACAGACTAGATGATCCACGGACTTACCTGCTGGATTTTTGTGCAAACTCTCCTCCCTCTTTGTTCTCTGTCTACTGTACTCTGCAATCCTCAATCCTCACCTTCCAAAAGACATGTTCAGCCATAATAATAATAATAATAATAATAGTGTATCATCTTTGCACAAAGTACAAAGCAAAGAGTAAAAATCCAGCCAGAGTTTACAGGGATTCTATCTATTTTTTACAGACTGTTTAGCTAATAGCGAATGAGGAGCATTCTCATTTTTATGTCCTGTACGTTGTACGTTGTACATTTTACATGTAATGTTTTTCTTCTTTTTGCTCCTTACACTTGCTCCTTCCTCGTATTCTTAAGAGACGTCATCGTCATCGTCATTTTCCTGTAGAAAAAAATCAGTACGCAGTGTGAGTTTTTTTAGTGCGTGTGTAGTTCTTAGTGCGTACACAGCAGTCAATGTACACTGTATTTTGTACAGGTTTGAAAAAGATATAAAAAACATAGACTTTTTCTCCTGCTCCGGCTTATGAAGATAATGTGTGTAGTCTGTAGTGTGTAGTGTGTATGTTTGAAAATGTTGGCATTGGCATTGGCATTGGGATTGGCACTCGTACTGGGACTGGCACGAGTATTAGCTGTAGCTTTAATATGAGAGTTGGAGTTGGAGTTGGATTTTAAGAAAAGACGGAGCCAGGAAGGAAGGAAGAAGACGAAAGAGGAGAGTAAAGGAGAGGCATAAGGAAGAGCAGGACAGAAAAAGACGGAGAACGGTGAAAGGAGACGGGCTAAAAGTATAAAAGTATAACAGTGTAACAGTTACAGTAATAATATTGTGCATACGCATGCAGATATACAGATGCAGATATTAGAGATATTAGAGTAGTTGTATGACAAAGTAGATGGTTGATATAGCTGTATCAAGTCAAGTGTACATGATAAATCCAGGAGTATGTAGGGAGAGACAGAGGACAGATAGAAAGAGGAGACGGAGGGGAGGGCCACCGTACACAGTACACAGTATACAAGTACGAAGGAGAATACGAGAGAATGAAGAGAACATGAGCAAGGAAAGGTTTAGAGTTTAGAGTTGAGAGTTGAGAGTGGGGTGGAAATGTTTCTCAAGTGTAAATATAATTCTGTCATATAGTCCCATAGATTACACAGCACAACCAACTAAACTACTGCCTTGTATTTACTGGGGCACCTACTTCTCTGCCTTCTTATTCGTCTTCTTCTTTCTCATATTCTCTTCTCAGAAGACAGACGACATACGCATTTTCAAGTTTAACAGTGAACAGTGCGTACATATTCTCAAGAGTATAGAATATAGAATATAGGGAATGCTCAATGCTGATGCTTGTGCGTGCTGCAGTTCAATGTTCAATGTTCAATGTGCACTGAACACTGAATAGCAATTGACTAGTGTTTGAAGGTGCAGTCAACGTCAAAGTCAAAGTCAAACTTAGAGACAGAGACAGAGATGACGATCTGAAATAGCATATGTAAGATGTACAAAAGGGACTGAGAGTGAGAGTGAGAGTGAATAGAGTCTAAAATATACAATGTTCAATGTGCAATGTAGAATGTAGAAAAGATATGTAGAGTCAGGATTCTCAAGTCGGGAGCCTCAGTTTAGAATCTAGAGTCTAGAGTTTAGAGATCGGATGTGAGATGCAAGGTAAAAAGTTAAAATGTAAGTTATGGAGAATGGAGGATGGAGTATGAGGGAATGCATTCAAATACACAGTACGGCACATGACATTGAATTCTAAGTTTCTAAGTAAGGAAATATTTCCCTGTGTACAAAACATGTACAATGTTCATTGTACATTGTACATTGTACATTGTACATTGTACATTGTACATTGTACAATAAAGAGCTGCATGATGTTCAAACTGCATCATTATTGTGATTATGATGCAAAGTAAATACACAGTGAAGGCAACTTGCAGATAGAAAACTGGTGACTGGTGACAATCTGTAATTTCCCTGGATGTGGTGAATTCATAATGGAAGTTGGATGGTTGGATAATGGTGGAAAGACATGGTTTTCATCTTGATTTCATCCCAGTTCCCTCAATCACGATAAGAATCTCCTACAACTACAACTGTTAAAATGGCTACTTACGTCTTGTTTCATGGGACTGCTGGATTTTGATGGTGACGATTACTACATTTCCCCTTGCTCCTCTTTCCTCCTTTTTACCTTACACTTTTTTACTTTTTACTTTTTACACAACCGTCCACATCCCAAATCCTACATTTTCCCTTTTAAACACTGTGGGAAATAAAATCCACATTTGTTAAACTACAAGTTTTTTCAGAGAACCTTTTTCTTGTACTTTATTTAATATTTCGTAATCAATATCAATATAATAAATAAAAAGTAATAAGTAATTTTTACTCCATTTCTCATTTCCAGTTTCTAATAATTCATAACCAGTTTTAATGCACTCCAATTGTACTGAGAATTACTGTACTATTAATTGGAAAACAATTAGAGGGAAATCAATTCTTGTTATTTGAAATCCGAGCTGTCTTTTACCTTTAACCTTTTACCGTTTACCTTTTGAGCTTTGAATCTACAGCACAGTTCACGTGTCAATCATGAAAGTGATGAGTGATGAGCTAGAAAAGGTACGAGAGGGAAACAGTCAAATGATCAAACCACCTTGATCTTTTCTGAATTACAATAGCTTTGTTTTCATCCTTCTCAATCTCTCTTTTTATTACCGTGTCAGTGATCTCACTCTTGTTTCTCAGTATGTTTTCCACCTAATTATTTTCATGCACCGTTATTATTATTATTATTATGTATAATATTACAATTTACAAGGAATGAAAGCAGACAAAATAGATAGCTAAAATTCATTAGTGTATCTATATAATTTACTATAGTCTGAAAAAGAATCCGAATCCAAATCTGAGAACGACAACGACAACGATAAAAGAGTGTGAATAAAAGCGAGAGCAAAAACCATGGAGAGAATGAAAAGGAGTAAACTAGTAAACTAGTAAACTAGCCCGCTGGTTGAAAATCCATAGAAAGTAGAGAGAAGAGAGCGAGCGAAGGAGCAAGAGGAAAAGCAAGAAGAGGCAGAGAGAACTACGAGTACGACTACGAGCAAGAGCAAGAGAAGGAGAAGGAGCGCAAGCATAACAACTCACAACTCAACTCCTCAGTCGTTCCTGTAGAAGCGACCTGAGTGCATCTCCAAGTTACGCTCCGTCGTTCTGTCTTTGTCCTTGTCTAACTAAAGCTAACTACTTAAGTATTTACTTGTCAACAATTACGCAATTACAGTTTTATTACATTTTCATATTAATTAATAAAATACAAATACAATACACTCAATTAAAATACTTACACAGAAATAAAAAAATCATCATTGTCAATGTGAGTGATTAACATCATTGAAAATCAAGCCAAAGATAAAAAATAAAATAAAATTCCAGTTTCAATTATACATTTCCCATTATTAGTGTAATTAAGGACAAAACAAGGGGAGGAAATTCTACACTCTAGTATTATTTTTCTTGTTGTAATTACAATACAATAAACAACATGGCCTAGCACAAGCATCGAATAAACTACAAATACAAATACAAATACACAGAGAAGCAACATAAAACCAAACCAAACCCACAGTCAAAACCAAAAACCGAAAAGCCGAAAGCTGAAAGTCAAACTGAAACTTGTATTCCTTGTCATTGGAATTGCCAGTTGCCAGTTGGGAGTTTCCAGTGCTCGAGAGTTGGGACTCGAGACTAGTGAAAAAGGAGAAGACATTTTCCATCACACATTTCCGCTCACTTTTATACATGTACTAAAGACTAAAGTCGGCTGGGCTCAGACTAGACCGGACTACAGACTACAGCTATTCCAATTCTGTTGAGTTTTGTTTTGTTGTCTGGAAAATTGTGGAGCATCTGTGTCCCATGTGTGATTTCGGTGTCGGTGTTGGTTTGTCCTGGTGATTCCTTATCTTTCCACCCTCTACAAAATAAAATCCTCTACCGTACTTTTACACGCAGTTTCTAGAGATTTTCAAGTATTTCAAGTCTATTTACCTTTCTGTTCAACTTGGATTTCTTATTTTCTAGCGCCCATTCAAATCCAAATCATCAACGTCAAGAAGATCAGCAGACCTCAACAGAAAAGAAACCCTCATTCAAGAAAATTCCAAATGGTGCTCCAAATTCAACATTAAGACTTTACTTCAAGTTGCTAAATATTTACTGTTTGCTATTTGCTGTTTTGTGTTTGCAGTGTAAAATGTCATAGACGTTCAACTTGTTTGACTGTTGGTCGATCCAAATAGACAAATTGTTGTTGGTCAAAAATAGAAAATAAAGTCAAAAGTGGAAATGGAAAAGATCTGCATCATCAAATGAACAAGCAAGTTTTTTCATCCTGAGTCAACAGTCTGTACTTTGGAGTTTGGAGTTTGGAGTCTCGAGTATAAAATATACAAAACACAATACAGAACAGAGAGAACCGAGAAACATAAAATAACACGAGCACAATACGCTACACAAACATTATCCAAACACAAAACACAAAACAGGAGTGAGGCTGGGAAAGAAAAGTTTTCCTCAAGTTTCCATTCTATTTCTATTTTCTATTGTGTTGTGTTGTGTTGGTTTGTGGACTGTTTTATACTGTAGATTGTACACTGAACAGTGAACACACCACAATAACAATTGCAGTCACTATCGCATCCTCATCCTCATAAATAAGTGTGTGCACCACCATCAAAAACACAAATACAAACACAAACAAAAACAACCACAAAAAAGCCTGGATCTGGATTTTAGATACAACTGGAAAATTGTCAACTCCTTCAAATAATTACAGACTACACATCCAAAATCCAACGTAATAAATAAATAACAGATTGTCCAGTTTTTTTCTACACAAGTACAATTTTTACAAAAATTACAAAAAATACAAAAACTTTCCCTCGTTTTAGTGTAAGACAAAGATTTTTCTACAATTACTTGAATTTTCCACATGTGTGTTGTGTGTGTTGTACTGTATAATTCAAAGTCAAAGTCAAATAAATAAAGGGAGGAAAAGTTTCCACATAAAGTTGTTTACGGGCATTAAAGAGAAAACGTGGTGAATCTCTCCATCTCTTTTTGTCTTTGTGTTAATTTTTATTGACTTGAAGCAAGAATCGCAAGACGACAAAGAAAAGAAAACTAAAAGAGGACACAGCCTGCCGCTGTTGTTGTTGTTGTTATTTTTCTTGTTCTTCTTGTTCTTCAGCTGTACAGATGAGATAGAGAAAGTCAAAGTCAAAGTCAAGGCTATAGACAAAAGACAAAAGGCAAAAGGCAGTAGACTCATTCAACTCGAGTTAAGTTGAGCTGGTTGGGCGAATGTTAACAGGAAAAATTTCATTAGTTTTACTCGTGAGTGAAAGAAAGAGACACGAGACACGAGACACGCTGTAGTTTTTAGCTCTTTGGAATTCTCTGCACAAGTTTCAGTCTGTTGCTACTCTTCGAGTTTCAAATTTTGAGCTGTGAACTAACTTTTCTCCTGTTTTAGTGCGTGCTAATTTGGATCATTATCAGAGACTGTCATCCTCATTGTCATTGACATTGTCACTGGAATCGTCATCAACTTTTCCAATTTCAACCGGCAATTGAAAATTGAATTTACGGTGTGAAAAAAAAACTGTGTTTAGATTTAAATCCTAGATTTTTAATTGAACAATAATCTATTTTGAAGAATTCTTGGAACGAACATCCACAGAAACAGAGTTTTTGAAACTGTTTACTGTTTACCTTTTCAAGTTTTCAGCATTGACTTTTTTTTAAAAGCTTTTGTGTTTGTGGTTTGTCTTGGGAAGGGTAAAAAGTAAAAGTAAAACAGAAGAAAAAAAAGAACTAGAAAAAAACCTTGCGTTGCATTAAATAAATTGAGAGGTCAAGTCAACACAACTTCACAAACTAAAGAAAAGTTAGAGTAAACGAGTAAAAGAGTAAACGAGAGAAAAGTGTTGACAAAGAGAAAATATCAAAAACCGAAAAGGGAAAGTTGAAAAATATTTTGACCGTCATTCGTTTGAGATGTTGAAAGAATTGTTGAGAATTTGAGAATTTGAGAAATTCGTGCTCAGCTTACCAAATCAAGATTTAGTGTGTGAAAACAGAAAAAATATTTCAGTGTACTTTTGTTTATTGTGCATTGTTCTTCCACAGTATTTTTTTCTCATTTTAAAAAGTTTCAAGTTTGAAAAGTTTTGGAATTTTCCACGAATAAAAGATAAAAAGTGTCAATTGATTTTATACATCTGTAAAAAATAAAAATAAAAAGAATAGTTTTAAATTCATACAAAAACCTTTGGGAAATTGATTGAAAGTCCATCCAAAAGTGAAGAAAAAATAATTCATTGTTTGTGAGTTGTGAATTTTAAGTGAGCAAAACAAGGTGAATTTACTCTTTGGAACTTTCTTCAACATCTTCATTCATCTGTTTCAAAAAGGTAAGAAATTCAATTCAATTCAATTATTATTGCATTTATTTGAGAATGTCTCAAAATCTAAAGGTTTTTACTCAAGTCTCGAAATCTCAATAGCAAAAGAAGAGACGGTTTTGGCATTAATTTTAAGGCTCCAGCGAAATCTCAGTAAATAGTAAATAGCCAAATAAAACATTAAACAAGCTATTTTCTGTTTTCGTAAGCTCAAGATAAAAACAGTAGGATTCAAATTTAAATTTGAAATGCACAGATTTAGGAAATCCTCATAAATAATTTTGCATAACAATACTAATTTTCCTTGTTTGTTTTGAATTCTGGAGCATTTAAATTTCCAATTCCAATGCCAATTCAAGTGGAACACTGACTAAAGTTGACGTGATTTGGAACTAATTTTCAATAACCAAAGGAAATATAATTCGCGCGTTTTCGGCTCGCATTGAACTAGAATATAAACTCATCCTTTTTATATTTTGTTTTACTATTAATCAATTTTTTCTTTCGAAAATTCTGCATTCTAAAATACTTTTCAAAATCCATACAAAATACAAAATATTCTGCTAAATATGTACTCGAATCTCGAATGTTGAATGAAAATGAATAAAAGGAGTAGAGAGCTCAAGTCCGTTATTTATTTTGGCATGTATCTACAATCTACAAAAACCCGGAACCAAGTAAAATTCATTCACAGACTGAATAGAAAAAAAGAGAAAAGTTTTGCAAAACACTCTATGAAAAAAAACCTGGAGGAAAAGAACAAATCTGACACAATTTTTCAATACATGGGACAAACTTGTCTAGATTCTAGATTCCGATTTCGATTAGGAAATTTTGACAACATTGAATAGACAAGATGCCACAATTTAACATGTACTTTTATATTATGTATTGTACATTGTACATTGCGTAGTGTAAAGTAAAGCATGTTTCTTTTATTTATATTCTACATTCTATATTCAAAAGTTCTAGTTTTTTTTTACTTTTTGTGGATTTTAAACTTTTTTACACTGTGAAATTGAAAGAAAAAAAGTTTGTCCTCTTTCTCTCTTTTGCAGTTACTTGGAATTTGGTATTTGGAATTCAGATTTTTATTTAGATGTGACTTGTGTAATGCAACGTGAGTCGACTTTCATCTCCATCTTTATCCTCTGTACTCTGTACTTTTTATCCTGAATTGAACACTGAATTGTGTACTTTTTCTATTTATTTTGGCCCTCATTTTACATTTTACAAATTTTGTGGTGAATCGGAGAGATTTCAATTTCCGATTCCACAGTTTCTATTGTCCAAATTTCACATAGCTTTTAGAATGTACATGCTAAATTATAGATCTCTAGTTTTCTACATTCTACATCTTTGTACTAGCTTTCTATAGAATACAAAATATACAATTTTCCCAGAGATACAGGAATTCCACGTACAAAAACAGCTACATTGACGTGTGTAGTGTGTAGTTATTAAAATGAAAAATTTGTGCTGAGCCCAGGATTTCCCATTCCCCATTCCCATTTAAATACTGACCTGTCATTACCCGCATTGGAAACTTGAACCTGAGCTAAATTGACTGCGGATTTTAATCTACAATACAAAATCCACAAGGCAAACCCACATCACATTATAAACCACAGTATTATTTCCAGTAGAAGATAAGGGAGAAAGAGAGAGAGAGAGAGAGATAGAGATTTGTTTCCCTGGAAAAACAAAATACAAATTAGAGAGAGATAGTGTTCTCCATTTAGTTGGGTTGAGTTTAGTTGGATGGGTAATGGGAGGTATTAGCAAAAACACAGAGGATCTGCAGGTTCTACTTTCTACTCTATCCTGTCTCTTCTAATGGGAGAATAAAATTAAGCTGGAGCGCAAATCCTAATAGAGTTGTAATAGGCAAACTTGTTTCTGCAAAAGGATTATCGACTTTACGACCAGCAAAACATAGACACACTCAACACACTCAAAATACTCAAAATTCTCAAAACCCTCAAAACCCTCAAAACTCAACCTACATTCAAAACCGAGAGGAAAATGAAAACCAAAATGAAAAGCAAGTGAAAACGAGAACAGTTTTGTGTGTATATAATTAATGTGCGGATGTTTCCTAGTTTCTCTGCGGTGTGGTTTGGTTTGGTGCGGTACTGGTTTTCCACACAAGTGAATTAAATTTTCTAAACGAGGAATTGTATTTATTTACGTGGACGCTGGTGTGCTCCAGTTTTAGCTTCAGCTTCAGCTTCCTCGTTTTAGCATAGTTTTAGTACTGGTTGAGTTTAAACTTGTTTAGTAAATTGATTTACATTTTTATCCCACTTTTTCATCGACCCACTCACTCAAAAGTCAACTTTCGTCTCCTCCTCCTCATTTTCCTCATTCCCCTTGTTGTTTTCCTTGTTGTGTTTTCCTGTTTTTCTGGTATAATATTCTTTAGGTCGGTGAACGGTGAAAGCGAGACGACTCGAGACTCGACAGAGAGTGAATTAATTAGGCGTTCCCTGCACAATTCAGAATCTACCGTGCAAAATCTACAACCGTCAACCGTCAGCCGTCAACAGCACATAACAAAATTTAGATGGTAGTTTAGACTAGAGATAAAAAGTATTCAAAACAGTGGCAGTTGACATCAACTCAATCTTTAGTTTTTGTTTTAGCTGTAGCTGTAGTTCCAGGCCCTGTTTATTGTTTATGCTTCTGTTCTCGCTCCAATTCCAATTTCAATTTGAGCTAAGGTTTCACCCGAGCAGTTTAGCAGAGTCCTACGTTTGCGATTACGCTTACGTTTAGGTTTAGGTTGACGGAAGAAAAAAAGAGCCGGAAATCTCCTCTAGAAAATCTGATGCACTTACACACACATTAAACATTATACATACACAGAGAGGGAATAAATGATAAAATGTTAGGAAGAGGAGGAAAAATTGAAAAAACAATGCGGAAAAAAACGCTTGAGGTGGATTTTAAATTTGGGCGGAAATTCGACTCTTTTATAATATTTTGAAATTACATGGCAATTTTAGATATTTTCTTACTGAATATAATAATATTTTCAAGATACTTTAGAATCTAGAATTTAGGATAGATAAAGGAAATTGAATATTTTCTCGTTAGTTAAGTCATCATGTTATGTAAACTAATAAAAATATGAAATACTATGAAAGTAAGTAATTTGATGAAAAATATCAAAAGTCTAAAGGATTTTGTTACACAGATTCATTTTGTAAAAAAAAACAGATTAATATTTTGTACATTTTACGCATGTTGTAAAATTTTGTATGATATTTTATCCCCAATAACGACAAGAACGATAAGCATTAGGAATAAGTATGTAAAAGATTCTCCTGAACACTTAAATATATACTTTTATTGTCTATTATAGAATTTTACATGCATCTCATACCTCTCGTCTTTTGAAAGCTTTTCCTTTGAAAGTTTTTCCAGTGAGAAAAATACACACATGATGTAAGATGTTTGGTGGATGTAAATCCAGAATCCGGATATGGATTCGTATGAAACTAATATATTAATATTTGAAATGCACTATGCTTCACATAGATCATTTTGATATTGATTTTGATTTTAATTTGGAGCATCCCATCGACAGGTTAAAACTTGACTAGCTTGAAATTATAAGAAATGAGGAGAAGGCGGAAGTTAAGAAGAAACTTATCCAGTATGTACAATGTAAAATCTACAGTATAAATAGGAGAAAAACATGAAAACTTGACTGAAGAAGAGCTGAGTAGAGTAGACTTGAACTAAGGAAGACATCCAGAGTACGAGTGAAACTGAAGAGGGAAAGTTTTGCTAAGGACCAAAGTTACAAAGGTATTATCGCAATTAATATTGACTTAATCAGACTATGGACATGAACACTGAACACTGCAGAGTGTACAACGTGAAATGTCGAATGTCGACTGTCGACTGTCGAGTTCCTCGGTTTTCCACCTTCCAATTTTCATCTACATCCCGAATCTACAATCTACATCCACATTTAATCTTCCACAGAGAGTATTTCCCTCCACTCGAGTCTGGCGTGTAGTGCGTGGATGGGGATGTGCGTTAAGGAGAAGTTTCCATGGCTACAGGAAGGAAAGGTAGCGACCGTTAGTTGGTAACCCAAGTGCTTCTTGAGTAACTTACTAATTTGTAATTAAAACTGCAAGAGCTTAACTCACAACTTACAAACTCAGAGTCGTACTTGTGACTCCAGAAAGACACGAAGAAATGGTGAGGAAAGTATTTCATGTAACTTTGGAGATGTGAAAGTCCAAGCCTAATTCAGAGTCACAATCACAATCATCATTACCCTCCAATCTCACAGACTCATCTCAACTCAAACTCAAGAAACAAAGTATCTTCAATCCACAATCCAGAATCCAGCATCTAGAATCTAGAATCAAAAACCCAGTGCCAGTGGCGACAAACTAAACAATAAAGTTTTCTCTCTCCTCCACTTCATTACAGTTGTGCATCTCTCATCTCAACTCATCTCTATTTCTCTCCTCCTCAAGATGACAAATACAAATACAAATACAAAAGAGCACGAACAAAGAAGTACCAAGAACATCAAAAGTAAAATCACACAAACACAAACCAAACCAAACGATTCAAGTGAAGAACAAAAACAACTTTGTTTCTTGTTTTTGTCTCTTGTCTCTGTCTCTAAAGCAACTTTTCAACTTTGTCTTCAACATTAATTGTACAACGTGACAATTTACCTCATTCTCTGAAATCTCAAGTCGAGATTAATAATAATAATAATAATAATTGAGAGGCCAATTCAACATGTAATTGAAATTTTTCCTGTTACTTGACGTATTGCAAGAAAAAGACCTTTAAAAATTCGTAAATTATCCAAAAAAGCAAGTACATTGTACAGTTAAATGCACTGAATACAGATATTGAGCATTGATTATTGTATAAAATCTCTAACAATTTGTAAACCTGGTAAAAAAAGGGTATTTGAATTTGATGGTATTGATTTTGAATGGCATTCCAAAGTTGACATTGAAACAGAAAATGGAGAATGGAGAATGGATTGGAAAGGGGGAAATGGAGAGAGAAAGTAAAAGTAAATGGCAAGGTAATAAATGCATTGTGTAATGTGTTATGTGTTATGTAATGCAGAGAAGAAGGAAAAGAAGAGAAAGAAGGGAAAGATTTGACTCTGCCGGTGTGAACTGAACATTGAACATTGAACACTGAATGCTGAATACTGAATTGAGCTGGTGGGAGTTGAACTGAACTGAACTGAGTTGAAGAATTTTATATCAGGCTCAACACTCAACACTCAACATTCAACACATTTTCTTTCCCATGCAACGCAATCCAGTGCAATCCGAATGTGATGCGGAGCAGGAGAAAAGATAGATAGAAAAGTTGAAAGGTTGTCAAGGGAATGTTTTAATCCTTCCCAATGCCCCTGTCTACTTCGTACGTCTTACTTCTTACGTCTCACTTCTTATTTTTACTTCTTACTGACACTCGATGAAACTCCACATCCAGCATTCTGCATTCTAGATTCTATATTCGACTTTCAATTCCTTCACCTTGAATTTTTACTCCATGCACCTCCAACACAAAACATTACGTCACATCACATCACACAGTGAAAAGAAATCATTCTCTCCAGCTTTTTTTTGCAGAATGAAAGTTCTCAGCTCAGCTCAGCTCAGCTCAACATCGACCATCGACTCGACTTTCCACGTCTTCATTTCGTGTCATTCTCGTCCTGTGAAAATACATGTAGAATGCAGAATGTCAGATTTTCCTCTTGCTTCCAGGTTTTGTCTGATCAATTTAATGTGTCGTGCGCGCATCTTTCTCTAGGATCCTGGAGGAAAATTGGAGGTCTGACTTGTGAATTGGCTAAGCCTGTGCGTTTTTCTCCCTTGATTTTCCTTTCTTTATGGGCCTCAGCACTCGTACTTTTACTCATTCACACTTTCACTTTCTTTTTGATTCACATACTCATTCCAATTTTCTCTTTCTCTTTTACTTTTACTTCTCTTTTCTCCTTTCTCTTTTCTCGTTCATATTAGCCTAATTCGACACTTACTCATGTCATTGACTTTTTCCTCTCCCCATTTCTGACGTTTCTATTTCTTTTATCTTGTTTTTCTTGTGAATGGAGTCAAGTTGTCTAGTTGTCTAGTTGTCAAGTTTACGATACTGGCAAAAATGACGTGCAAATTGCAAATTGCCAATACCAATAGCAATGGAAATGGGGAAAATTCTAACACAGCAATTTTGGTCAAATCTCAAAGGTTGCAACTTTTCTAGACAAAAAATGAAAAGCTACTCTTTTTTTGACAGAAAAGCTGTAAGAAAAAAAGTACTCTAGCAA
The DNA here is from genome assembly GCA_019776565.1 of Sminthurinus signatus. NCBI lineage: Eukaryota > Metazoa > Arthropoda > Collembola > Symphypleona > Katiannidae > Sminthurinus > Sminthurinus signatus. The sequence goes on from JABASP010000375.1 coordinate 42,488, forward strand.
TTTGCTAGAGTACTTTTTTAATTTGAAAGTATTAGCAGTCTATTTTTACCTTGATTTTTAGCTACTATTGACTTTTTTTAGGGGAAAATGCAATTGGAAAGTGAAATAAAAAGGTTATTGGGTGAAAAGGTGAAGAGTGAAGAGTGCAAAGGTAGAAAAGTAAGAATAAAAAGGTGGTGAAATTGTCCTGAATTAATAAAATCTGGTGTGCACTTCCTTTCTAAATTCTACAGTCTACAGTCTAAAAACTATTTTCAAGGTATTTTCAAGGTGCATAAAAATATAATCAGTTTATTCCTTTCTTTATGAATGAGAAGTTGAAAGTTGAGTGAGAATGAGAATGATATTACTTGAGGGACTCTACACTGTACACATTTTATATTGTAAAATTTACATGTATTCAACATTCAACAGTTCACACTTGACACCACATCTCATGAAAAAAAGGTTAAAAATAATCACTTTTGCATTTTCTCGGTCCTCTGGAGACTTTTTTTCAGTTTCAAGGCCTACAAATTCTATGAATTCTACATAGTGCACAAAATGCAAAGGCCAGTAGAAAAAGCCAGGAATTTTATTTTACTATTTACAAAGCATGTACAAAATATAAATGTGTAGTACATTCTACAAAGTAGAAAGAAGAAAGCAGGCGAAAAGAGAAGAATCAAGAGTACCGACAACCGACAACCGACAGCCCAGACCAGACCAGACCATACCAGTCCGCTTTGTAAATGTGAAGCAAAGAAAAGGAGAAGTGGGAAGAAGATGGAAAATGGAAGATAGATGAAAAGTATGAGGTAATAATATGAAAGAGGCCTGACGGAGAGCTCGAGTCTAGAGTCTCGATTCTCGACTTGAAATTTCCATGCTTGCTTTAAGATCCTAATGAATTATGTATGTATTTAAAGTTGGTTTGGTCTGGGGTTCTTGCAAAAGACATGCATACATTTATTTCTATAGATATAGAGTAGATGGAGAAAACCTCTCAACACTCAACCTTAGAAATTCATCCTCATCTTCTTTCTCTTCATCTTGCTCCTACTCATTTTTACCTTGTAAAAGTATCTTGTGTAAACTTGCCCACTCTTTTCCATCTCCGTCTCCGTCTTTTTACTATGGAATTCTTCCGTCATCTAAATACAAAGAGTAAAGAGTAAATAGTAACTCTCTCCTCTCCTCTTTGTCTGGTGGACACATCAAGTGTTATACATGTTGTATGTGCCAACGACAACTGCACAACACAAAACACCACATCAAAGTGGACAAACACGAGGAAAGAGCCAAGAGGGAAGAGACCCACGCATTTACTTTTACTTTTACTTTACACAGGGTTGATTCTGTAAATAGTAAATATGAGTGGAAGTAGATCGTACATCTTGCCATTCTTATTATATTGGCCGAGTGCACTCTGCACTCTGAGTTTGGACTTGGACTCAACTGGATTGGCTTGGCATGATCTGACTTTGTGCATATTATGTACATTGTACAACTCGTACATTTTAAACTGTATGGAATATGGAATGGGAATGGGAATTTACACAACATTTTACATTGTACACTGTACATGGAAGAAACTTATACATTATTTATGTATAGTCAAAACAGAGAGAGAGAGAGAGAAAGAGAAGGGAAACCTCTTGATAGTATCTAATTTGGACATTTCTCGAATTCTCAAAGTAATAACTCCTGTCAACGGCTAGACTCTAGACTAGAGACTTGAGACTTGAGACTCGTTTCTCCATTCCATTCGTTCCGCGATACTGTGCGATGTGATGCGATGCAATGTCATGGCGAGGACTGTGTATATAAATATTTTGTGCATTGCTCTTTTTTGTATGTAGAATGTAAGGAGAAGTGTCTAGTGGATAGATACTTTATGCGGGGTACTGGATCTACTTCTGGATACTAGAGGTTGGAAAATATAGAAGAAAGAAACAGAGAAAGAGAGAGAGAGGATCGTGATGCAAAATTTGTGCCAAAACCAACAGTGCCGAAAGGAAGCAATTGGCATGAGAGCCACTTCAAAGAAAAAGCATGGGAGTGTTCTTCTCCTTCTTCTTCCTCTTCTTCCCTTTCTTCTTCTTTTGCTTCTTCTTATTCTTCTCGGCGTGTACTTTGGATACTTGCGATATTCTCCATCTTCGCGTCTCCCTGTTTCATGTCAGAGTTGAGTTGAGCTGTTTCGAGTTGAGTTGTGTAGAGTCCTGTTGAGTAACTTTTCTTCTCTTCTCTTCTCTTCTCCTCTCTTCTCGCCTTATCAAATGCTTCAAGTCTCTCGTTCTTCTTCTTTTCTTCAGTCTGTGATGCTCCGTCTTGTTCTCATTCTTATTCCTCATCCACATCAAAACATCCACTTTAGTCTAACTACGGACTTTCCAGGCTTTGGTGTAGAATCCAGAATCTAGAATCTAGAATCCAGCGGCTGGAGTGGAGTTTCTGCCGAGTTTCACCTCTAAAATATGAAATATAAAATATACACTTAAATAAGCGAGCACGAGTTTCAAACTCGACTTTCCACAGGCTGTAACACTAGTAACTTGTAACTAGTAGTTTTAGCTTTAAAGCCAAAGCCAAAGCCAAACGCTAAAGCTAAAGCTAAGGCTACGGCTACGACTAAAGTCTGTCGACATTTCATGAGCTGACTACCAAATATCAAATATCTGGTGAAAATTTCCAATACAAATACTTGGTTAAAAAATATGAAGGAGCAGCAAAAAATAAAACTGGACTGATTAACATTTTTGCTAGCATGAGCAGGAATTTTCCCAGAATCCCAGAATCTCAGAATCTCAGAATCTCCGAATTTTCGGGTTTTCGGATTTTTGGGATTTCGGATTTTCCAAACTTTTTAGATCCGACTCTTTACTTTTTCTAGTATTTTGTACACAATTTAAAAGAACTAGTGAAATTTCAAAATCAAAAGTATAAATTGTACAAATATTTATTTACATTTAAAAACAAAAGAAATCCCCATCTTCCTGTATCTTTTCCCGAGTATTTGAGTATTTCAACTATACTTTATTTTATTATTTGTTGTATTTCATGAGGATGAGCACCCAAACTCACTCTTTCCCTCGGCAATGAGTCCCCATTATAATTATTTAATTATTCCATTATTAAAATGATACATTTCAATTGTTTGTACAATGTACAATAAAAAGTGGATGATGATGCCTCCGGTTTTTCTTTGATCCGGTACTATCCATTCTCCATCTATTTTATTATAGAGCTATACATACTTAAATATGATGATGATGATTTTTCACCCGCTCTCAATTCCCCTTCCGGTTGACCGGAAGCAGAGTGTTAACTGGGAAACTGTAAAATCTCTTGGCGAGAAAATAGAAACTAGAAAATAGAAAACATAAAACAGGGGCAAGATTTATTCAAACTTCAAACAAGCTCATTTCATTCCAATGCAGCCTGTATTTATATTATACATTATACACGTACTTGTCTGTTCGTATTCGTAGTCATATTCGTGTTCGTATTTACCCCGACTTTATGAAAATCTCTGTTCTGTTCCGCTGATTCCTCTGCGTCTGAGTTCACAGTTGTGAATTAAAGGAATGAAAAATCAGCCACATGTAATGCACATTGTACACTGTACATTTTACATTGGAGAGTGAATAAGCCGAGGAAAGTCCAAAGTCGGACAGATGATGACGACAGCAGGAGCAGTGCACTGCACTTTGTAAATTTAAATCCTGGCAAAAGTATTACTATTTCTATTACTATTATTATGAGTGTGTGTATGAATATGAGAGCGACACACTCAAACTCAGAGAGATTCAATATGTACTGCTGAACTGAGAGTTGAGAGTTGAGAGTGGAGAGTCGAGAGTTGGAATTAGAGATATTTTGGAGGGAAAGCTAATGTCAGAACGGGAATAAAGAGCCGAAAAGAAAGAGAAAGAGGGCAAAGAGCATTCAAGCATGTTTTTTCCCATCTCCATCATTCACAATTCATGCAGAAAGAAAAGCTCATGAGCTCATGGGACGAGGACAGAGGAAATTCCCTTGATTTCACGCTCCCACCACAACACAGAACGCGAACACTTGCACAAGTAACAGCAGCAGCAGCAGCAGTCAGTGCATTCTCAAAGTTACTTTTAACTGTATTTCCCATTCTATTTCATTCGGTACTTTCTGCTTTCTACTTTCTCTCACATGTATCCAGATATTTAGCATTTAGCATGTGTGCGTAATACACTTAGAAAGTCCACGTTGTGGAGAATCTGGAGACTGGAGACTGAAAACTGGAAACTAGAGGATTCCCCAGATTCCAACATCCAACTTCCAACTCGAGACTTTTACATACATTAACCATTGAAAATAGAGTAGAGGCTAAGGAAGAAATGGTGGATCGAGGATCGAGTATTTATTCAAGGTGCGGAATTTCCTTTTTTTTCTCCAGTCTCATATGTTTTTATAAGGATATCGAAGTGGATATGGATGCAAAATACACATGTTATGTACAGCTTTTTTACACATGGTTTTGCGATGGAATTGGCTTGTTTTGGTCTGGTTTGACTGGTTGACTTTGAGACTCCGACTGAATCTTGTTTTATTTTGCCGGTTCGGGATTTTGTTCTTAAAGTATCTTGTATCTTGTACTCTGTACTCTGTATTTTGTATTTTGTCTTTGCTTTTCCCCTTTTCCCCTTTTCTCCATGGAACTGAAACTGAAACTGAAACTGGTGAAATACACCCTTTCAACGAGACTTGAACCAGACAGAGAGAGACAGAGAGAGAGAGAGAAAAAGAGCTTGCATAAGAAGTACATAGATCTTGTCGTCTTCACCCCAGTCTAAGGATTCTAATGATTATTTATGTTTGGGAAACTTGTACAAGGAAAAGTTGTGATTCGGATTCGGCTTCTGTTTCTTGTTTTGCCTCTTCAGTTGTTGAGTTGAGCTGTGAGCTGTGAGCTGGGTTGTTCTGTGCTGGGTTGAGTTGGTGGAGTTTCCTCTTTGACTAATACTTGACTGCTGTATGCTGTAGTGCTGTACTACTTGACTACTTGAGGAAAATCTGTGCCATGAGAAATCCTATAAATTAGACTTAGCTTCTTCACCCTGTAATGAATAACGATGGCTTCCTTTCAAAGATTTCACCATTCCCACATCTTTCCTCCAAGTCCATACTCAACTCCAGACACGATACTCTAGACTCGAGAACAGGAGAACACGAGGATACATACTTGCTCATGAATAACACCATGAGCCAGAGCCAGAGCATGAGCCAGTGAGGAGCACACTCCTTCAGAGCATATTCACATTTATTCATATAAGACGGAGGATACATAAATACTTGTATTATTCCCCACGGACTGATCTGATCTCCTCTGGATTCCCCAGCACCCTTCAACATCCTTCATCATTTCTTCAAGTACTCCCGCACAACACACAACACCCAACAGTAGAAACCTAGACACTGGAAACAGAATACAGATTTTCATAAGACCCACATTTATACTTTCCTCACCTATTTTATCTTTCACCATCAAGTCACAGGTACAAACATTAGAGTTAAATGGCTGTCGCTGTCATCTTTTATATACGTATTTTTAGCCCTGATTCTTTTTCTAAACCTTTTTTTTTTTTGAAAAGTTGCAAGTCAAGAGTTGATGACCTCTTTTTCCTCATGCATCTGTATTTTAAGCATAAAAGTTGCAAAATACCTTTCTGAGCTTTATTTTAACATGTTTATAAATGTTATAAATAATTCTATTGTACTTTTTAATGTAATTGTGATTGTTTTGTAGTTCTTCTCATTATTTGTGTCATTCATCATTCCTGAATTTTCAGTGGGTATTTACTGTAGTTGGTTTTTAGTCCTGGTCCTGGTCCGTTAGTTTACCTTTGATTCATTCTTTAGTGACAAAGAGGAAAGAGAAAAGAGACAAAAGACAAAAGCAGAGCCTATTACAAAGGACATGCTTATATCTGTATAGTTTTTAACATGGGACATTCTATACTGCATATGTGTATGTGTAGACTGTAGACTGTAGAGATTGTTTGTGAAAGGCTTTATTCACAGGGTAATGTATGCAGAAAACAATGTGTTGAGCACATAAAGGAGCTCTTGATAAATGATCAAATTCACACAGGGAAATGAACACAAAACTCAAGACTCAAGACTCAAACTGAACTGTAGTCTGTAGTGTGTAGTGTGTAGTTTAAATTGGAGTACGGAATTGGGACAGGGTAAAACAATCATAAGTCCTCGTCCGTCCTCCATCCGTCGTCTTCTGTCACATTTAACATGTAACATCTTATTTCCCTCCGTTTTATCTACACTTTGAAATCCACCTACAGAATATTTCGGGCTAAATCTGTAGCAAATTTTGGACACCGGATTCCGAATTCAATACAAACTCTGCCCGTGAAGTGTGCAGTGTGCAGTTGTGTGTATTCAAAAGTCATAGATTCGAACAAGTAGTTTCAATTTCACTTCCTCCACCAGTTTAACATTGTTGTTTTGGGGAAGGAAGGGAATAAATAGATAAATAGGAATGTCCGGATCGGATAGATATTTCTGCCACTGTTTCTGTTTGTGTTTGTATTTGTATTTGTATTTGTGACTTTGGGCTTTGAGCTGAAATGGAAAAGGAGGGAAAGACAAGTAACAATCGGACAATTGTAGATGAACACATTTATGTTTGTACGTATGAAAATGGGATATTCTATGTGTGACTTGATGTGATACTCGTACTCTGGTTTAGTTTGGTCCAAGTTGGCCTGGCCTCGTCTGATATGACATGATGTGATACGATATGATAAAGTTTCATCGGATCCTCCAGAAGCCACAAACAAACCTCAACTGAATTGTTTTGTCAGTTGATAAGACTCATTCTCAAACTCCAGCTTCAACTCCAACAAACTTCTCCAGTCTCTAGTCCAACTCCAATTCCAACTCCAACTCGTACAAGGGAATCAACTCAAAGTTTCAAGAGTTGTTCTTGTTCTTCTTCTCTTCCCCATTCACCAATCTATTCAGCATTTCCGTACTCCGTGTGTACTTGTGCCTGTCTACTGTCTACTGTCTACTTCTGAATCTGTAGATTGTATTTCCTGTATACTTTTTGTTCTCCGTTCCATTTCCCATCCTCTTCCAAATGTAAACAACAAAGTCCACACTTCCATTTCCATTTCTATTTCCAGTTCTAGTTCTAGTTCTCACTCTTGACTATGGAAATTGTACACTGAATGGAATTGATTTAAAAGAGGCGTCATCTATTTTACTAGAGAAAGATTGAATTTTGTAGATACAAAAGTAAATGATGGAAATGTGGGTTGAGGATTTAGATATCATCATCAGTATTCACATTTCCAGCATCTATTGAAAATCTGGAGTTTTGATGTTCAATGTTGATTCACAACTCATCGATATAAACTACAAAATACAAAATACACAGTGGGAATAATACTAATACGCATGTTAAAAACCAACAGAGAAACACGAGCGACAAAGGACAAACCACTGCAATGCGTTTTTCACCAGTGAATTTTTAGCTTATCAAGGGGAATTTTAGTGAGGACAATGAGCAATTCCAACCGCGGAAATATGAACATTGAACATTTATCTGTACTCTGTACTCTATTTTATTTTATATTATGTAATGGAATCTCTTCTGCTTGGTTTTTGTGTTTGGCTTTTGGCTGTTTGGCAGTGGAAATTCCTGATGTGTAATGGGTAATATGTAATTTGTAATTCCTAATCTAATGTCCCTGTAAAACACTAGAGTGGAGTGGAGTGATGGTGATGGTGATGAGGTGTAATTACTCCAAGTCGTTTAGATACTCAAAAGATGTGTAGATGTGTTGTGTCTAATCCGTCCTATTCTATTCACATCCGCATCCTCTTGTAAAATGTGCAAAGCCACAGATGTGTTTAAAGTTGAGCAAATGATTCAAATGAGGTACTTTGCCTCATTTTTGGCACCCTGTTCTCTATCATTTTTATGAACACCCCAAATTTCACAATTCACAATTCCCTATTCCAAATTCCGAATTCCGGATTCCAAATTCCAAGCAGATGCTTCACACTCTTTTTCACTGTCCTGGAAAAAAACCCGCATAACAATGACAACGAAAAGGACAAAAACACTTGATTTTGAACGGCCAAGTGTTTTACAGCTTATCGTTTTTTACAGATTAGAGATTATAGAATAGAAAAGTGAGAAAGGAGAAACAAGTGGATGGAAAATCTGCAATCTATCTACAAATGGGACTATTTCGCTCAAGTAAGTACATATTATAGTTATATCGTACAGATACTTTAGACTTTAGACACTACAAATTAAGTAGAATTGCTTGGAAAATGACAACAATGACAATAACAAGGAGAGTGAGTGAGCAATATAAATAAACTTGTGGAGTAGATTAGACAATGGAGTAATTGTAATTGGAATTGTAATTGTAGATAAATGAGGAGCTCAAATTATGTAAAACTGTAATGTAGAATGTAGAGCTTACATGAATTTGCACATGCAAATACTAATATGAGACTGATTACGTATTATTTTATCGCCTCTTTAATCTACACGGATACTTTTTGGTTTTGGTTCTGGAGCTGTTTTTCACCGTATGCAAAATACAAAGTATAAAATACAGTGTGCAAAATAAAATGCTTCCGTTTATAAGCACATTACAAGTTTTACTGCTCACTTTTCTCTTGGTTGTACTGTGTCATGGATGCGGATTTTGCCAATATAAAATGTAAAACGGTAAACATGGAACCTTTTTGAATATCCGTATTTTGAGCCTGGGTTATTATAATATAATTGTAGTTTTACTTCCAATTCCAATTCCAGCTCATTTGTAATTTCCACTTGTAACTGGTAACTTGTAATTTTCTATTTTCTACACCGTAGCCAAATCCAAATCCGAAAGTGGGAATGTACTTAAATGTTCCTGTTTAATTTGCATAGATTGAGTACAGAATCTTGCAGATACGTGTTATTTGTAATTTGTAATGTGTGCGGATTGTACGATAGTAATTTGGCGTCCAGGTTTTCAGTACAACTTAATAGATGAAAAAGGTACATTGCGAACATTATACTTTGTACTCTTATTACATATTAAATTGGCCGTGTTTTCATGTGTACTTGAGACTTGAGCACTGAACGTTGAATATTAAACATTGGTCAAATTCCTATGTGGAATTTTTACATGACTATTTGAACGTAACATGTACAATGTACAATGTACAATGCACAATGTGCACAACCACAGTGGGAAATTTTCTTGTTTGGAGAAAATACAAAATATTGTACAAAATAGAAAACACAGGATTTTGTAGTTTGTATTTTGTATTTTGCTTTCACGCTAATGACGCGCCCCTGTGAATTTTGATGTATACCATACATTTACGATATTATTAGTAGGAAAATGTAGCGATATGTTTTTGAAACGGACCAACTGGTTTCTCTTGAACAACTGGAACTGGAAAATACTAGAACCAGAAACAGAACCAGGGCCAGCTTTTTAAGTCTAGTTCCAGCTCCATGAGGATTTTAGAATTCTCTATTTAGTTCCAGTTGCAGAACCAGATCCAGAACCAGAACCAGATCCAGTGAAAGTGGCAGCAGTTCTGGAGAAGAGGAGAGATTAAAAACACATTTAGAGCAGCGGACCAACGTACGCAGACCCAGTAAATGTACTAGTCGATTTATCTGCATACTCTTCTCTCTATTCTTTCTCTTCTTTCTCTTCTCTCCCTACGTGAATTTTCATTTTCATATTTAGATTCATCTATTGCAAATCCCGGAGCCGGAGCCGGAGTCGGAGCATGTGTGCTCAGTTCACATTGTATATTGTACATATTTTAGTCTGTGGATGATTAAGTGCACAACTCTTGCTTTCTTCCTTTGTCTCCCATTTCCGCTGAACGGCCGTTGTACAACCGTTCTAACGGAACGGGACGGGACGGAAAGGAGAAAACAGAAAATAACAGAAAACAGCAAAGAAAAGCTGTCGTCATCATGGTCTCACGCACTCTTTTTTTACTCAACTGTCTTCTTCTTCTTTCTGCTTTCCGCCTTCTGCCTTTTGATGTGCCATATGTTCTCTCTCTTCTCATCTATGCGGGATATATTTGCAATCTTATTTTTACCGTTTTTATTTAGAAAAAACATACTTTTCAAAAAAGTAAAAGTAAAATATCCCATGTAGAATGTAGAATAGAGAGTGAAGAGTGAAGAGCCTAGAAAAAAATGAAATCATGTACAAAAGTAAATTAAAGAGGGAAGAGGAACAGGAAAAGTTAAACTAAACTAAACATGCTCTCCCTTTCTCTCTCTCTCTTTCTCTAGTCTTTAAGACTAGAAACTCGTGCGGAGTCAAAGTAAAAGTAAAAACGAGTCCAGAGCTGGAATTGGAATTGGAATGGCCATTATATGAGTGAAATGAACCTTTTCTGCGTATTTGTGCATGGATACGCACTCTGTCTTTAGTCTTTAGTGGTTTGGGTGGACGTGGACGTGGACTGTGATGTGGGTGTTGGTTCTTGATGTTGATGTTGGTGTTGGTTGTTGGGGCTGGTGCACTTTGAAAATTGGAGTTTGGAGGAGCTAATGCATCCATGGACTTCCACATCCACATGGACTTCCACATGGACTGTGGATCTAGGTAATATACTTGATATATGGAATGGTGGACGGGAGACGTGAGTACGCTGAGGGTGTGCTTATGTGTTTGATTTCCGTTCTTCGTCAACTTTAAGTTTTCTCCTTTCACTTGAGCAATCAGGAATCTGATCGATCCACTCCAACTCCAACTCCAACTCAACTCAGGTCCAACAGAACTAAAGGAGAAGAAGACGCACAAGAGGAAAGAGAAAGTACCAAAGGAGCAGCAGTTAGAAACTCCACACTCTAAACTGTGCAACTGTAGAATTGTACACTGTACAGTTTTCAGCCAGGTTCCAGAGGCCAAAGTAAAGTAAAGGTGAGTTTGAAACACGGAAAAGTTGTAAGAAAAGAAGAAGGAAAACGGAAAACGAGGAACGAGGGAAACGAGAGAAAGTTTCCTCGTTTTCTTTTACAAGTTTACATGCTCAAACTTCCAGACTCGTCTTTTCCATCCTCAATCTTTAATGCTCAACGTCTTTTTTCTGCCACTTTTCTCGTTTCTCGTTTCTACTCAATGACTCGACAAATTAGAAAACTAAACTGAACGCTAATTACCATGTCCAGCTTCCTTTAAAACTAAACTAGAGTAAACTTGACTGGACTGGATTGGATAAGAAATCAGCTGGAGTACTGGAAATGATCACTTCATCTCCAGTCTCAAATCTTGAAGCTCCACGCACTTTCATTGAAAATTTCAAGTTCATTCTTTCTATAACAAAACCAGAAAGAAAGTTTCATCTGTGAGGAGTTTTGAATCCGAGCTGTAGAAAAATAAAATGTGGAACAAAAAAAATCTATCAACAATTTTGATTTGGTTGTCGTCATGTTCATTCCCAGTGTCATCTACAATGCTTCTTACAAATGTACAATGTACATGGGAAAAGCTGATGGATAGGTTTGATAATGAGGTTTTGAATTTGAATTAGAATTTTTCCTCCTTTATCTAAAGTGGGAAACCAAACCAAACCAAACCACATGTGCATGTGCGTGTGTGTATTTATGGATTGTGGATTGTGGATTTTGGAGTATGAATAAAGATTGTGGCTGTTGTAGCTCCTTGTGTTTTTGCCTGGGTGTATCTAGTTTGCTAATTTATTGCCTAGCTAATTTGTGCTCTGCCTTTTCTCTTTTCTCTTTTCGCTCTTCTCTCTTTGCTCTTCTCGGGAATCTGGATTCTGGAATCTGGAATGTTCGAGTGGGAGGCTTCTTGGAATACAGAGGTGTAGAGTGTAGAGTGTAGAGCATAGATTGTGTGTGCGTTTTCTTTGCTACCAGGAGTAATTTACACTGTACACTGTGAAAATGCAATGTGGTAATCCAAGGTATGCTGTGCGATATGATATGATATGAAAGTACATGAAAGGAGTGGGAAGGAATCTCTTCTAATTTCCACAGGGTCGGGACACGCTCCAACTATTTAACATGTAAATTCTTATGAGCAAAACCCACAACCCAAATCATACTCATATATTCTCTTTCCTCTTCATAATTCTTCATAATTATCCATGTGGAGTTCTATACCAGTTGCTAGATATTTCCCATTATACAGTGTAAACTGTACACCGTCTCCTGTAATTAACTCGAGTTTATTATTTATTATGCACATGTCTTCATTCCTCATTCCTCATCCTCTGCACTTGTTACTTGTTACTCTTAAAAGCATCTTCTTTCTTCTTAACCGATGCTTTTAACCTTCAATGTAAATTGTACATTTCACATTGTACATACTATAAAACTTATTTTGAACGGGCAAAGGAAAGGTGAAACCAAATAGTTGCCCTCATATTAAAAAATATTGCATTTATTACCCAAGGAAAAGGCAAGGGTAAAAAGTAAAAAGTAAAATAATTGCTTTTAATATTGTACTTTTTATTCAAGTTTTGGATGATTGAAACCTGAAAACAGTTGAATATTTGTATGTGTAGAATCTACTATTTTTTGCAATCAAAATGGTGATTTTGAATTCAAGTATTTTAAATTGAAAACATATATCTGTAATATTCAGTATTGAGTATTGAGCATAAAAAGAAAAAGTTCTTTTCCCTGTTTTGTTGTTCTATATGTGTATTTTCTTCTGTTGCCGTTCGTCTCTGTTACAATTGAAATTGAATGGAGAAGAAGTATCGAGAGTTTGTGTGTGGGCCTCTGAGTTTTTTTTTGTGTCTTGTGACAGAGATGGAAAAATGATAATTTTTTTGGCATTTCTGTTTTCTCGGTTCTTGGGGCAAGAGGCAAGGGGCTTGAGACTGGAAATTCTAAATTTGAACTTCTAGATTTTAGACTGTAGAGTCTAGACTCGAGACAAGATTGACTGTGTAAGAAAAGAAGCGGGGGAAAAGACGAACTGGAGGCTTAACCTACTTAAATGCTCAGAATATGAGAATATGAGACAGAGAGAGTTGGAACAGTGGAGTCTGGAGTCTGGATGTTGGAGAGAGAATGGGATAGAAAATTGCATATCTGTCTTCCATTTCATCCTTCCTTTCTCCACATATTATGCCAAAATATCTATTACAAGTAAAAAGCCCGTCAAATGACGGGAGTAAATTTTAGTCATGATTTTGTGAATCCGTATCCAGCGGTTCAGAATGGTCAAGTTTCATACATGGCCAACAGAAAATCGCGACGGCGTGATTTTTTTCTTATTCAAAATACGAAAAATTTTGTACACGTTCATAACAATTGAGGGGCTTGGAGCTAAAAGAGCGTCAGGTTGCGTTAGAAATTATTTGCAATTGCAATTTTTATCAAACTGCATTATATGGGAGGTTTTCACTACGACCCCCAGCTTGTAGCTTGTAGCTGGTTGTTTATAACCGGTTTTCCATTTCATGCGGCATGCGGCTAACGTGTACAATTGTGGCCGTGCGTATGTGTGTGGTACAAACTAACCTAGCTTTGAATGATGTCACTTTGATGCAGAGAATTTTGAAGTACACAACTACAGAATACTCTAAAATTGGGGTTTAGTGCTTCTAGCCAGCGTACTGGCTCGCGAAGTACATTTTACTCTTAGCCATTTCTCTTAGCCAAAGTAATAGCCATTTCTCTTAGCCAGAGTAATAGCCATTTCTCTTAGCCAGAGTAATAGTCATT